>JANIWQ010000062.1:0-63432 GCA_030555725.1 Pichia sp. yHMH446
CGTGTGGTACCAGTACGCCGCCGTGGCGGCGGCGCTGGGCGCCGCGGCGGCTGCAGCCAACCTCGCCCTCTTCTGCGCCGTCGACGGCGTCTGCCGCTGGCTCGTCGGCGTGCTCCAGGTCGACGTGGGCGGTGCCAGGGACGTTGGTGTTGATGAGGATGATGTTGATGTTGATGTTGATACAGATACCGCACAGCCGAGCCACCGGGAGGCTCAGCACACGCCGCAGAACGCGGACGCGGACGCGTTTCCGGAACCGGAGGCTCAGCCTGCAGAGGCTCAGCCAGCAGACGCAAACCTCACAGCTACAGAGCTCACAGACCAGACAGACCAGACTTTCCACACAGAACTCACAGAAGTGGCAGGGACGTCGGTGACAGACTTGACAGACTTGACAGACTTGACAGACGCCGCCGTCGCCGTTGCGCGGCTCAGCAAAAACATCTAACTCATCTATCCTCCGCTGAGCCGCCCACACTGTTGCTGCCACAATCTCCGTGTCGCGCGCTCTCTCTCTTTCTCTTTCTTTTCCTGCATTTTCGCATTTCCCGTATTTTTCACTTCCTCACTTCATTTTTACATTTTTCATTTCGTCTCGCTCGCTTGTGTTAAAATTTTTTTCATCTATCCAATCAACAGCTATAACACCTCTCTCTATACATCTATAATACCTCCTCTATACATCTATATCTATACTATATCTATAATCAAATATGACTGATCATATGATTAAACCTTCAAATGAAGCACCAACAAATGATGCTTCAAATTGGCCTTTACTTTTAAAAAATTATGATCAACTACTAATTAGATCTTCTCATTATACTCCAATTCCATCAGGTTGCGCTCCAGATAAAAGACCAATAGATTCTTATGTTCGTTCAGGTATAATCAATTTAGATAAACCTTCTAATCCTTCATCTCATGAAGTTGTTGCTTGGATTAAAAGAATTTTAAGAGTTGAGAAAACTGGTCATTCAGGTACTTTAGATCCAAAAGTTACAGGTTGTTTAATAGTTTGTATTGATAGAGCAACTAGATTAGTTAAATCTCAACAAGGTGCCGGTAAAGAATATGTTTGTATAATTAGATTACATTCCGCTTTAGATGATGAGAAAGATATGAATAGAAGTTTAGAAAATTTAACTGGTGCTCTTTTCCAAAGACCTCCATTAATTTCAGCTGTTAAAAGACAATTAAGAGTTAGAACAATTTATGATTCTAAATTATTAGAATTCGATAATAATAGAAATTTAGCAGTTTTCTGGGCTTCATGTGAAGCTGGTACTTATATGAGAACTTTATGCGTTCATTTAGGTATGTTATTAGGTGTTGGTGGTCATATGCAAGAATTAAGAAGAGTTAGATCCGGTGCTTTAGATGAAAATGATAATTTAGTTACTTTACATGATGTAATGGACGCTCAATGGCTTCACGATAATTCAAGGGATGAATCTTATTTAAGGAAAATTATAATGCCTTTAGAAACTTTATTAGTAGGTTATAAAAGGATAGTAATTAAAGATTCAACTGTTAATGCTATATGTTATGGTGCTAAATTAATGATACCTGGTTTATTAAGGTATGAGAAAGGTATAGAATTATATGATGAAGTAGTTATAATGACAACAAAGGGTGAAGCTGTCGCTATCGGTATAGCTCAAATGTCAACCGTTGATTTATCAACTTGTGATCATGGTGTTGTTGCAACCGTTAAAAGATGTATTATGGAAAGAGATTTATATCCAAGAAGGTGGGGGTTAGGTCCAATCGCTTTAAAGAAAAAGCAATTGAAAAATGATGGTAAATTAGATAAATTCGGTAGAATTAATGATAAAACTCCTGATTCTTGGAAAAATGATTATAAATCTCATGAAGATTTCACACCTCCACCTGTCCCCCTAGATAAATTGAAAGCTCCTGAAATTCAAAAATCTAAAAGTTCTCTATTCGATAAGGAATCTGAGGGAACTGAGGGAACTGAGGAAACTGAGGAAAAGAAAGAAAAGAAAGATAAAAAGGATAAAAAGGAGAAAAAGGATAAGAAGGAGAAAAAGAGGAAAGCTGAAGATGAAGAAGATGATAAGAAGGAAAAGAAGAAGAAAAAGAAGTCAAAGGATTAGTCACTAGTATCTATCTATCCTACTACTATACTACTTTTACCTATTTTGTAAACCTGTATGCACCGATTTTAATAAAAATAAACGAAAATAAGTAAATCAATTAATTACTGCTTCCCCGCGTCGATCGGCGTGGGCAAAGATATAATACTACAGCATTATGTTACAATCTTAACCAAACCTGCCCAACTTGCCCAAAACTATACCTTACCTTGCTCAACTTCAACTCCAAGTCATGTCGTGGGATGGATTTAAGAAAGCTTTGAATAGGACAACAGGTGCAGTTCTAGTCAAAGCAGCTGATAAAGTAACTGATAAAGAATATGATATCGAAGAGAGGAGGTATAGAGTTTTAGAGAAAGCTGGTAAAGAATTACAAAAGGAGACAAAAGGTTATTTAGATTCTTTACGTAGTGTAACTGCAAGTCAAGTTTCAATGGGTGAAACAATCAATAATTTATATGAAGATGCTAGAGTTTTAGGTGGTGTTAATGTTGGTGGTTATTATTTACAAGCTGTTCAAGAATATGATACTGAAACTGTTAAACAATTGGATGGTCCATTTAGGGAAACAGTTTTAGATCCAATTACTAAATTCTCAACTTATTTCTCAGAAATTGATGAAGCTATAAAAAAGAGAGCTCATAAAAAGACAGATTATGAACAATGTAAATCAAAAGTTAGAAGATTAGTCGATAAACCTGCAAAAGATGCTTCAAAATTACCAAGAGCTGAAAGAGAATTATCAATGGCAAAAGAAATTTTCGATGATTTAAATAATCAATTGAAAACTGAAATACCTCAATTAATTGATTTACGTGTACCTTATTTTGATGCCTCTTTTGAAGCTTTAGTTAAAATTCAATTACGCTTTTGTACTGAAGGTTACGCTAGATTAGCTCAAATTCAACAATACCTTGACCCAAATGCTAGAGATGATTACGCAAATGGTGTGCTAGATCAACGTGTAGACGAAATGCTAGCCCAAATGAGAACTCTCAACATCTGTTCTCTAGGTATTAAATAATGTATGTATAACGTGTATACCACCTCCTCAATCACTTCCCGTTCCTGTTTCCGCGACCCAGCGCTTGTCGTGCACCTGCACATCCTTATTCTCGAACTTTCTCGAAGCATTTTCCCCCCGGAAGCTTCAGGAGCCCCCCGTCTCTGCCCACAAACCACCCCTCAGCGATATATAAATACAGCCACCACTCTGCCCCAGACAACACGTTACTGCTATCCACACAACATGCTCCCGTCTACGAATTTTTTCTCAATTTATTCATCTTATAAGAGAAAATAGTGTGATTATTGCTGGTAAAAAAAGCAAAATCAATAGCAATAGCAATAGCAAAAAGAATTTATTTTAACCGATAGGAATAAGAGATACATAAAGTTCACATATATTAATCTATTCACATACAATGGTTAAGGAAACAAAGTTATACGATCTATTAGGTATTCAACCAAGTGCAAATGATGCCGAAATTAAGAAAGCTTACCGTAAAATGGCTTTAAAATATCATCCGGATAAACCGACAGGTGATACCGAGAAATTCAAACAAGTCTCTGAAGCTTTCCAAATTTTAAGTGATAAGGAGAAGAGAGAAATTTATGATCAATATGGTCTTGAAGCTGCTAGAGGTAATGCACCAGCTGGTAATCCTTTCGCCGGTGCTGGTGGTAGTGGTATGGGTGGTGGTATGGGTGGTTCAGGATTTGGTGGTGCTCACGGTTTTAGTCAAGCTGATGCTTTCAACATTTTCAACCAATTTGGTGGTTTTGAAGATTTGTTTGGTAGTGCTAGTGGTAGTAGGAGTGGATCTTCTGGCGGTTTTAGCGGATTTACTAGTATGGGTGGTATGCCTGGTGGTATGCCTGGCGGTATGGGTGGTGCAACTTTTACCAATGGATCTTTCGGAGGTGGTGGTGGTAGTAGTGGTGGTATGCCTCGTCGTAAGGAAGCTGAAGTTGTCGATCTCAATGTGCCCGTCTCTTTGGAAGAATTTTATAAAGGTGGTGTGAAAAAATTGAAAATTAATAGGAAAGGTCCAAGTGGTGAAAGTGAAGGTAAATTGATTGAAATAAATATCAAACCAGGATGGAAAGCTGGTACAAAGATTACTTACCCTAATGAAGGTGATTATAAAGATGGTCAAAGACAAACTTTAAGATTGATTTTAGCTGACAAACCTAATGCTATATTTAAAAGAGAAGGTGATAATTTGAAAGCTGAAGTTAAACTATCATTTAAAGAATCTCTATTAGGATTCCGTAGAGAATTCACAACTATAAGTGGTCGTAAACTTCATTTAGTTAGAACAACTCCAACACAGCCAAACTTTACAGAAACTTTTCCTGGTCAAGGTATGCCAATCAGTAAAATGCCAGGTAAAAACGGTGATTTAATCATTGAATACAAAGTTGACTATCCAGTGTACCTAACAGCTGCACAAAAATCTGCAATTGAAAATAATTTCTAAGTAAAGACATTATAGAATCAAAACTCGTCATTTTACATCATTAATTTTCAGAGTACCGCCAAATATCATCATTACCCCTACATAATCATTATTTATATTTGCATTGTATAGTATTTAATGGAGTAACATCTGATTTCAGATAACCAACATGTTTCATGAGGGGGCTCAACTAGTTTTCCTTTTCACCTCTCGCAACAACCGCGAACTATATCATGAAGGTCGTCTATCAGATACAGTTAGTAACACATCTTCCAGATGCTAATTCTGAATTGATCAATAGCAGATCACTTAGTTATTCTTACCTTGTTCAGTTACAATGTCTGTTATTCTTGTTTCTGCAGGTTATGATCACTCAATACGTTTTTGGGAAGCACTTACAGGTGTTTGTTCAAGGACAATTCAACATTCAGAATCACAAGTGAATCGCCTTGAGATTACTTCTGATAAAAAATATCTTGCAGCATGTGGTTCTCGTAAAGTACATCTTTATGATATTGCTTCAACAAATCCAGCACCTGTAAGTACTTTTGAAGGTCATACAGGTAATATAACAGCTATTGCATTTCAACGTGAAGGTCGTTGGCTTTGTACATCATCTGAAGATGGAACAGTTCGTGTTTGGGATACTCGTGCTCGATCAGTTCAAAGGACTTATTCATCACCAGGTTTTGCACCTATAAATGAAGTTTTAGTTCATCCAAATCAAGGTGAACTAATCAGTGGTGATGGTGATGGTTTAGTTTCAGTTTGGGATTTAGCTGAAAATAGATGTACTCAACAAGTTCAAACAGCACCACCAGATGAAGATACTTCACCTTTACAGAGTATTAGTTGCGCAGCTGATGGTTCAATGTTAGTTGCAGCTGGCTCAACAGGTAAATGTTATACATGGACTATGAAACCAAGCGTCGAGAAAACAATTCTAGAACCTTTAGGTGCTTTCCAAGCTCATAATACACATATTACTCGAATATTATTATCTGGTGATTGTCGTCATTTAGCTACTTGTTCTGCAGATCATACAGCTAAAGTTTGGGGAGTACCCGATCCATTGGATCCAAGTCATGCTCACATATTTAATATCACACAACCTCAACAGAAAACTGACCCATCTGAAGGTACAATTTTTGCTGACCTTTCGAGTATTGGTGCATTCCCAATGGAAACAACATTACGTGGTCACCAACGATGGGTGTGGGATTGCGCATTTAGCGCAGATAGTGCATATCTTGTAACTGCATGCTCTGATCATTACGTTCGTTTGTGGGACCTTTCCACTAATGAAACAGTAAGGCAGTACAATGGCCATAGTAAAGGTGTTATTTGTGTCGCCCTAAACGACGTGTAGTTCTAGTACTGTAATGAATAGATAGAAACAAGTTCAAACTTTTTAAGTAAAAGGTCAAACGGGAAAGGGAGTTGTATTAATAGGGGTCGAGTGGAAATGGAATGAGGAACATGCACAAAGATTAACATCAACTAGTTCCTGATAGAATTCTGCATTTTGGGGCTGAGCCGAGTCGAGCGGAGATAGTGAAAAATGGAAAACCTTGAAGTGTGATGAAACTCAGTTTCAACACATTTGTTTCGTTTATCGTTGACACTGTAATCTAATAGTCAGTATCGCTGATGGAACAAAGAAAACTTGTTTTGATACTATTATTGAGATGATTTTTGGTAGCGAGCACAGGAATGCAGTATTAACATTTTACAGGTCATGTTTGAGACATGCTCTTACGAGAGATGTTGAATCCGTACATGAAGTGAGAACTTTATTTCGCAAAAGGCGACACGTGCAAAACAGTTTAGTGCTTCAGAAGCTACTATTACAGAAAGACATTAATATCAACAAAAAGACTACTTTTGATAAGAAAAGTCATGAAATGAATCAAAGTTTTGAATTCAAGTCTGATCCTGAAAAAACAGCAGAAAATACACCTCCCGCAATAAATTTCAAGAAAAAGAGGAGAAACCCATTTTATAAAAGTTTAACAGATGAAGAAATACAGGAATTCAGTGATACGAAATTTTTCCCCAATGTATATACCGAACAATTGAAAAATCCTATTGTAGATGCTCGTTGGTATTATAGTTCAAAGTATCATTGGACAATTAAATCTAAAGTAAGCAAATCATACCAAAGAAATATTCTACCCTCATTGATCAAATATTCTAAACAAGAATATAAACTTGATAAGTTAGCGAAAAAACTTGCAAAACCACCTACTCATAAATTGAGGAGAATCAATGGTACAGTAAATTGGTTGTACGTTATTAATACCCCTTGGAATAGAAGTTTAAGATTTACTGACCTTTCTTTCATTCAAAAAATACGAGCTAGGTATGATGATATTATTAATCAACAACAATTAACTATTGCATATAAGCAGAAATATAATGATCCGGATTTTGCTGATTATGAACAATATTTGAAAGATCAATTGCGACAAATACAAGATGAGTGTATTCAATTTTGTAAAATTCAAGGTATCATATACAGAAAGATCAAACCTGAATTTGATAAGATTCATGAAAGCTCACAACATAATTTGAAACAATTGCAACATGAACTTAAAGTTCGTCAAATTGGACCTTATACTGATATTGCTGAACCTGATTTAACTATGATGTGCAGGAAATACGGATTCCGATAACTGTACACCAAAATGTTCAACTATATCATCTCCAATATTCACTTCTTTCAATTTTTTAGTAATTTGTGTCATACCATCATCTAAACCTTTATGTAAATATTCATCTAATAAAACAATTTTACTTTCATAACTTTCAGGGCTGAAAAATGGTACATTTAAATTATCACGCATAAATAAAACTTCATCATTTAACTGAAATTTGTAAAATTCACTACTTAAATAGTGTTGTTTACAACAAAATCGAGAGTTATAATATTTGGGTAACTTCAATTTTTTCACAACACTATTTATATCTTCTTGGTATTTTATCTTCTTTTCGTTCTTTACCCCACAAATAGGATAACCACAATAATGTTCATTGTTTCTTTCATCGACAATCTCTTCATAAGTTTTCATCGTTAGATAACGTGCAAGAAGTTTCAAAACTTTTTCATCAATACTGTCAACCATTGTAAATTCAATCAATTCAAAAATCAGTTTATTACATTCTCTTGGCATCAGCGTAGCCTTACCATAATAAGGGCCAATTAAATTCTCGAAATCAGCAATACTTTTCATTTAGTCTTTAATTTATATAACTATACCTTGAATTGTTTCCCGTTAAAGTTTTATCTCTTCGTCTTATCTTGTCTCAGATGTGCCTATTGTGCTGCCCTTCCTGTATGTTGGTTACTCCCTAATTATATCTGATCAGCAATATATTCGATATGTGTCCAGTGGAATTCCGCTCCTGGTCACGTGCGTGCAAGAGAAAGAGAGAGAGTTCTGATTCTAAGTTTGTTCTATTTACTGTTCCAGTGAAGATGGAATTGTGTGGCATACTTCCTGTAGTTTCCTGCTGAACAAAGACAGCCTGCATGGAATGAGTAGTAAAAGAGAGCAGCAAAAACAGCCAGAAAGGCAGGAGCAGCAGCAGCAGCAGAAGCAGCAACAGATACAGCAGTTGCATGTGAAGAAACAGAAATTGACGGAAACTTTATGGGATTTTTTCGTCAAAGATTTGAAATCGGAACAACCATTAGCATTAGATACTTTTCAATCAATTCGATTACTTGAGAATTATGTCAAGCTTCCCGTTTACTTTGAGACAATTATTTGTTTTGGACTATTATACCTTGTTACATTGCTGGTCAAATGGTTTGTTATAATACCGATTCGTTGGTCAATAAATTTACGTAAAAGAAGCTCTACAATTTTCAAAAATGATTCGATTGCTTTATCATCGATTATTATTACTCTCTTTTTTCTCAAAGACATTGATACTTCCAAAATTTATCATAATATTAGATCAAGTACTATAGTTAAACTTTATTTCATGATACAAGTACTGGAGACTACTGATAAATTACTCAGTTCAACAAGTTTCGAAATAATGAACCTTTTGTATAACATGGATTATAAAAGTTTCAACTTTGCAATTGTTTATGTTATATCCGTTTTATATTTGATCGTTCATTCATATGTTTTAGTTTATCAGATTGTTTCAATGAATATAGCCATTAATTCTTATTCCAATGCATTATTAACAATTATACTCTCAAATCAATTTTCAAAATTGAAAACTGTTATTTTTAAAAAAATTAAATTTGCTGATTTTCTTAAAATTATGTTTCATGATATGAATAAAAGATTTTTCATGTTTTTGATGTTGATTATTATTCTATCACGTAATTTCCTTCAAATAATTAAAAATTATTCTAATTTTAATGAATTTCTCAATAATATGAAACCAAATTATTGGTCATTGAAATTATATTTAATTTCAAATAATATAATGAATAATTGGATTGGATTTTTACTTGTACCTTCAATTCTTCTTATGGGATCAGAACATATTGTTGATTGGATCAAACATATTTACATGGCAAAATTCAATAAATTTGATATTCGAATATATAAAAAATTATTGAAATACTTGGCTATTCAATTCATTCAAAATTTCAATTCAATCAATTCGACCGATTATGCGAATTTGTTTGTTCAAAAAGTCGGTGTTTCAATTAAAGTCGTGGTTGTTATTTTCTACAAATTGCTCATTTTCCCTTATTTGAAATTACATTTCGAAAAAGCTGATAATAAAATTAATGCTTTTCTGATTTTACTTATTATTTCTGCGATTGTTGTTTGTTCTTTGATTTTACTTCGATTATTGATATTAATTTCACTTTTGAAATGGTCTAGACAAGTGATTGTTTCGTTAGCTGATTTAGAGAATAAGCCTGAATTGGAAGAATTTGATATCGCTTTGAAAACTGAAATGGTGAGTTAATCCAGATTTTCTGCTCTTCTTCCAGAACTTTTTTTCTTTAATTTAAATTCTGTTACAGCTTGTTGTCGATGTACCTCAGTTATCCAATAATCTGCCTGAGTTGGTCGAAATTAAAAAATATACTAAAACGGAATTTGTTCTGTTCAGATCAAATTATGGCAGAAAATCGGTGCCGTGGCAGAATTTCTGCCACACGCCGTTAATGATCTGTTCAGATCAAACGTTTCATCTATAAAAGGAGCACCTTCTCTCCGCTCTGATCTACATTGATAACAGCTATGACTTTTCCTTGTGAGCATAGAGAGCTACTAATAATCGAGCAAAAATGACAAAATCCAATTCAATGGCTATTGCCTGTAATTTTGAAGACTCTGAAGAGTTTGCAGAAATTAAGAGGAATGCATTATTCTTGCCACCTCCACTCCCATTAGTCCCTGTCATCAAGAAACATAATGACGGTTATGAAGCGGACAGTGAGAGCGGGAGTTCTGACAGCAGCAGCGATACTGAAGACGAGAGGGACTGCTGCGCACATCATCTACCTGTGTTCTGCGAAGAGAGCAGATACACGATTTTCATTGACGGCTCCCACAGACACAAAGTGGCAGAAAAGAAGCGGTCTCGGATCGGTGCCCTTTTCTCTGGACACCACCGTCTTGCAGGACACTCTGTTGTCCCTGAAGGTTTCAAAGAAGACGACGACGACGAGGACGAAGAAGATTACTACCTTCATTCCCATATTCTATCCAAGCAGTTGGAAATCTTGGATGCTGGTGTTTATGCAGACACACTCAAGGAGAAGTATGGTAAAACAAAGGAAGTTATTGGTGCCGGATCTTTTGGTGTTGTTAGGATTTCCGTGAAAAGAAACAGCAACGGCTTACCGAATAAACTTTTCGCCATCAAAGAATTCAAAAAGAGTGTCCATTCTACATATAGTGAGCACACTCGGAAGGCGACAAAAGAGTTTACTATTGGAAACCTACTCAACCATGTCAACATTGTGAAAACTTACGATTTAATGATTGACAGCAAAGACGAGTATTTCCAAGTGATGGAATACTGCGAATGTGGCGATTTGTATTCCCTTATAGTAAACTCTGGGAAGTTGGATGAAATTGAAGCCAATTGCTTCATGAAGCAACTATTGCAGGGTGTATCATACCTGCATAGAAAGGGTATCGTACACCAAGATTTGAAACCCGAGAATCTTTTGATCAGCAAAAACGGGACACTCAAAATCAGTGATTTTGGAACCGCAGAGGCGTACCTCCAGAGTCGGAGTGAAACGATGGAGAAAATCAGGAAGACATGCAACTTGAAAGGTACCTATACTTTCATCCCACCTGAAGCATTTAAGGGCATAACTTTTGATGCCAGAGGCCATGACATTTGGTCCTGTGGAATGATCTACGTGCTGATGGTACTCGGCAGACGTGTCTGGCGGATCGCGGTGAAAGATGACTCCATGTACAGGAAATACGCAGCCTGTGTTGCTGACGGCATGAAGTTCCTACCGTTTGAGCTGATCGCCGATTCCGATGCACGGTCTGCAGTCTACATGTGTCTCCATCCACGGTCCAAGAAAAGACCGACTGCGGCAAGAGTCCTCACGCTGCCGTGGCTGCAGAGCAGCCGCTGCCGCCACGCCACGGCCGAGTGATCTGCGTCCGTTTCGTTTCTTTGTTTCTTCGTTTGTTCGTTTGTAGTAGCCATTGTAGCCTTTGTGTGTAACAGACTAGTTCGCAAAACCGCGCTGAGCCGCATTCCGCATCCGCCGTTTTCCGTTTCTTCGAGAACAATTTGCTTTTTCAGCGATCAGCGCTTTGCTTGCGGTGCTAATAATTCTTCACCGATTCACCACTCCAGCTCCTCGATTCCTCAATTGGCCATCTCCACAGACACAACTCTATTTGTTCCTTTTTGTCCTTCTCTCCGCACAGGCCCTGACACCGACCGTTGCTTATCTCTGGCGGCATTCACACTACTCTGCATACCAGCATCACCGCCAGCCTAGGATCTGTCCTTTGTTCCGCAGGATTTGTCACTCAAAATTCAAATAATTACGTTGTTCTTTGTATCCTTTTTGCTCTTCAAACCACATTACACCTCATCTCATCTCATCTGACTGACGTCTTATAATCTCATCTCATCTCATCTCATATCATCTCATCTCTTCACGCCAACTCTTTTCTAAATGAGTGCTTCTAGGAAGAATCCACTTCAACGTTGGCATGAGTGCCTGTCACGCTATTCGAGCAAGCTGCTAGCCCACCGATTGTCGTACCCGACTTTGTCGATATTGATCCCCATAGTTATCGTGCTTGCACTTGCATACCCCACAATATACAGCGTGTATCTCTCTCCAAATCTTTTCATAGATTCCCTGAGCTATAATCCAACGAAACATATCAAGGCAGTAAAGTTCGTGCCTACAACTATACACAGTGATGACAATGTTGCTGTACCTGATGCCATTCTCAGATCATTCACAATACAGAGAAATCTCACGTGCAATACACCACCACCACCTGAAAATCAAAATTTTAGTAATTTGTTGACCTTAGAATTCATCGATACTTTTGCAGCAATACAAAATGAATTGGTTGATGACCTAAACATTTCCACATATTCCATACTAGATTACATAATTACAAAGACTCCACAATCGCTGATAAAATCCATACAATGGTACTCTAAAAATAATCAGTTTCAAGTCATAAACAAAATTTATCAGTTGAATGGCCTTATAAAATCAGTGGGTCAATTTCGAATAGTCACTTCATTACCCCCACAATTTAATGACACACTTACTGCCAATTTTAATCGAGTCAAATCAAAATATCATTTCCTTTCAATTAATGAATCTCCCTTAGAGAATATTTACCATGTTGTTTCATATCCTTCATCATGGTTAGATGTCACAATGATTTATCTAATGATACCACTGTTACTCCTTTATCCAGCAACTAAAATTTACAACTTGAAATCTATTCGTTCCAAACCTGGTCTCTTGACCGCTTTCATTTTCCAATTTCTGATCTCGGGGTTTGCTAGTATCTCAGTATACTCCTTTTTCACTAATAATTTGGAGTTTTTGCATATCCCTTTCACACTGATCATTGCTGTTCCACTATTGGTATTTTCAGAAAATGTTTCCCGATTATTAGTTTCTGTTGATGTCTTTTCCGATGAACTCTCCTTTATTTCTCGGTTAAAGAAAGTTATTTATCATTCAGTTCGTGCTTCAACTAATTTCAATATCCTCTCATTGATTGTTTTATTAGTTTCTTATGCATTAACTGGATCTAAAATTTACGCTTTCAACATTATTTACATTATTATCAATTATTTCCTCACATATACCTATTTTATTACCATTCTTATTGTTGATTTCAGGAAGCTTCAATTGCAAGATTTGAATATTAATTTAAACTCCAAATGTAATTTTGAGAAGAAAATAGATGCTATATTTAACTACTCACCATTTGCCTTTCTTATCTTCACTACTTTATTTATTGCTCAATGGGATACAAGATCAGATTTGAATATAATTTATAATAAACGTGGGTTTGTTAAGAGTTTATATTCCGCCTCAACACTTCAAATTCCCTCATTTGAATCAACATCAATTGATTACAATTACAACTCTCTTTACCTCTTTGAATTTTTATCTTTCCTTATCTTCACATCATCTACATTGTTTGTCATTCTCAATCTCACAATAACCAATGTCAAATTGAATGAATTATCCAAGAAAGTTATGAGTAGCTCTCTCGGTTCTCTACACTCATTATCTTCAATTCCTTCATCATGTGATATATCTCCAACATCTTCTGTATCATCATCAACAACGGCAACAACAACAACAGCTACTACAGCAGCAGCAACAAACACAACAACTCAGATGTTTCATTCCAAAGATTTAATAAATGGCCATGTTCTAGACGTTGTGAAACTTTGCACATCAGCTTGTCCCTTCATCGTTTCAGTTGGAATCGATCATAAATTGCTAGTTTGGTCACCTTTGAAAAATCCAATTCCTCCACCAACTGAACTTCCGATAACCCCAGATTTCTTACCAATATCTGACGTTGTAATGTCTGATTCCGGTTCATTCATTACAGTTTTCAGTAAATCAGGTCAAATTAGATGTTTCTCAAGATTATCAATGGATTGGTCCTGGTCTTTAGATATCCCTGAACTTCGCAATGATATTCCTTTGGAAGCATTTTATAGAAAGAAAACTCAAATCAGTAATGGGAGGAGGAAATTGGTTAGTAGAACTCCTAATAAATCTATAAAATCTTCACAACCACCACCACCATCATCATCATCATCACAACAACAACAACAACCTTCATCAGCTACTAAACATAAACCACCATCCTTAACCGATAACTTGTTACCAAATGAGCAAACAAAAGAAATGCCAATCATGTCTAAAATTTCATCCATTACTGACAAAATTGCTATGAATTCAACAGTTCTACGTCCTGGCAGATCACTTTCCCTTGATTCAAACTTTGATCATTCTGTTAATTTAAAGAAACTAACTTATAATAGTGATATGGAATTCATAATTGTTCTTCGTAATGGTATGATTTATTCTATTGATTGTACAACGGGTACAGTTGTTAAATTCGTATTATCTAATATTCCTCTACTTTCAGCAAAAAAATTAGTTTCTCCAAGAGTTAATGATAGAATTGTCGGTATCAAAGAAGATGATGGTGAATTGATTGTTGCAACAGCTATTAATAATAAATGGAAAAGTAGACCTGTTAAAATTGATACAAGTAATTATAATTCAGGTAAAAGTTTAATAACACCAGCAATCTTAGAAGAAGTTGATCTTCGTCCATCAAGGGCACCAGAAAACATCGACTTTAATGGTCTCGTTATTAGTACTGTACCATTTGTTGGTATGATTGTTCGAGCATTTGGATTAAAATGTCAATTAATTGATGTACAAACAGGTGTTGTTTTAAAGGAATGGAAAATACAAAAATTTATTCCTTCTTCTTTTAAAGTATTTCATCCTGAACCTTCACATTGTAGGTTTTGTGGTTGTGCATCTGTTCCTTCATTTAGTATTGCTTACAATAGAGAAGTCGATAATTTACTTATTATGCATACTTTCTCAATCGATAATAGAGCCAAGAATAATATTTGTTTAAGAGTTGAAAGAGATTCAAGAGAAACAAGATGTCTTGGTTTTGCAAGTGTAAATGAACATATTCATACTTTAGATAGAGTTGAAGGATGGTGTGCAACATATTTGAATATGTTGATGGGTGTACGTCGTAAACATCCAGATGATGAGATTAATAATATTGATTATACTACAAAAGGATTTGATACTACATCAGGTTTGCGGAAAAGAAATTTGAAAAATAGCTACACTAAACTAAAAGATGATAAAAATATTTCATTACATTACAATAATCACAAAATTGAGCATAAGTTAAGTGATGATTGGCAAGGCTGGACTCTCTCCGCTGATGGTACAATTAGATTCTATGAAATACCAGATGGTGCAGATTCCGGTTTAATTATTAAAAGACTTGGTCCTGTTCGTAAATTTGGTCATAAATCAATAGTTGTTAGCTTTGGAAATGTGATGAAAGTTTTATACCTTGGTAATGATTGCTTAATCGAAGAAGGAGATAATGACATTGCAAATACAAATACAGGGAATCCAGTTTATCAGTCATCTAATAGTTTAAGTTTCATCAACAGAAGGCGTAAACTGAGAATGAAAAAATACGATCTGACTCACTCAACTAATTTTGAAGACACTCCTGAAAAGATCGAGGAAGAATAATTTATAACTTCTTTGTAAAATATTATCTCTTGTATAAATATACAGCAATACCTTATCGTTGATTGTATTAGTTATTAAAGTTAGTTAAATTGAGTTTATTCTCTTTTGTAAAACTTGGATGACTCACTTTTTGAATAGGAAGAGTCATTTTTTCCAAAGATCAACTTCGCTCCGTGGTCGTATTATTTATATTCATTGATGAAGAGTTCTTATCATTAGATTTCATCCATTTTGATATCTTCTTATACATCCACTCATTCAGTATCACATTTATTTATCAAAACAATGCCATTTGACATAAAAAAATATGCTAGACCTAATCTTCTCACATTAGAACCTTACAGATGTGCAAGAGATGATTTTAAGGAAGGTATTCTTCTTGATGCTAATGAGAATACTCATGGTCCATCATATGACAATTTAACTGATGCTGAAAGAAATTTACAACTGAATAGATATCCTGATCCTCATCAAGAAGTACTGAAATCTCAAATTTGCAACTTTAGAAACCTTGAAAGAGATGATGTTACTGATGATGAGAAACTCGATGTTTCCAATCTTTGTCTCGGTGTTGGATCTGATGAAAGTATTGATGCTTTAATGAGATGTTTTATAGTTCCAGGTAAGCAAAAGATGATATTATGTCCTCCAACTTATGGTATGTACTCACTTTGTGGAGTTGTTAATGATGTTGGAATTGTCAATGTACCATTAGATTTAGAGACATTTGATATTATTCCTGCTAATATTTTAAATAAATTAAGAGAAGATAAATCAATTAAACTTGTTTATATTACATCACCAGGAAATCCAACTGCCAAAAAAGTTAGTGAAGATTTAGTCTTGGAACTTATCAAAGGAATTGAAATTGAACATTTAAACGCATTAGTGGTGTTAGATGAAGCTTACATTGATTTTGCTCCAATTGGTTCTTCAATGTCTACACTTGTTAATAGACACCCTAATTTGGTTGTATTACAAACACTTTCGAAAGCTTTTGCATTAGCTGGTATAAGATTGGGTATTACATTTGCTAATAAAGATATCTCTAGACTTTTAAACTCAATGAAATATCCTTATAACATTAGCAATTTGACAAGTGATGTTGCAATCAGAGCAACAACACCTGAAGCTTTAGAACTTACAAGAAGTAAAATAAGAAAAATTCTTGAACAAAGGGAAATTGTTCTAAATGAATTGTTGAAGTTAAAATATGTGGGTAAAAATAAAGGCGGTTTGGATGCAAATTTCATTCTTATCGAAATCCTCAATAAGGATTTGCGTCCTGATAATGAAACTGCTCACAGTTTATACATGAAACTTGCAACAGAGAATCAAATAGTTGTAAGATTTAGAGGTAAGGAATTAGGATGTGCTGGTTGTTTAAGAATCACCATTGGTACACCTGAGGAGAACCAAATTCTTCTTGACACTTTTGCCAAAGTATTGGAGGAAATTAATGCATGATCATATATTAATCTATAGATAAAAGGCCTTTGTAATCTTGCTGGACCATGATATTTGTAAGATTATTTTCCAAGTGTAACAAAATCCTATTTTGCCAGACCAGTCAGTCGAAGCCACACGAGTAACTTGCACACGTGAATGGTTGCCTTCTGGTGTGGTGGGCGTTCGTTATTCGTTAGCTAGACCCCGAAGACTCTAGCTACTAGAGCTTAACAGATATAATTGTAGTCACACTATACAATACTTCCCGACGCCCCAGCTAGACCGAGAGGATCTGGAAAATTGTGTATGGTTATAGAAAGCCTAGTTTCTACAAGGATTGAACTTTGCCAAGGTCGAAACCGAGTTTAAAGGTTTGATTCGGACCAATCGATACTGAGATCAAACCACATGTTTCACTACAGAACATTGTAATTACGTCATACTCAATGAGGGACTATTCTCATGTTCCCCAGGGGATAACAATGGTGTAAATATTTGTAGATGGCATGTCTGGTATTATCCTGTATCCATATGAAAGCTTCTATAAAGCAACTACGTGTGGCTGGACGAAGCTTCCAGTTTATCTATAAAAAATTAGGCATCAACGTCTGAATGCGTGACCCCAATTCTCACATTATTAATAATTACTAACCTAGAATGATAAGCCTTCGTCTTCCGTATCAGGAAATACCCAAATTTTATCTCCAATCCACACCATCAAAATTTTGTAAGTTTTACGAAGTTCTCTTCTTCCTATCAAAACCTGTTTGATTAACTATCTCAATTATGATGAAGACATTAAGAACCATTAGCAAAGTAATATGTGCAAAGGAACGATCTGAAGGTGCTGGTGCAATAGTGAGGAGGTCGATCGGTGTAATTGGAATGCGTAATTTCACACCTTTCCTTATGTTAGACCATTTTAAAGTGAATCCAAGTGCAGGATTCCCTGATCATCCTCATCGGGGTCAAGAAACAGTTACCCTTGTAATGAAAAACTATATGTTACATGAAGATTTTACAGGTCAATCTGGTATTCTTCGACCGGGTGATTTACAATTTATGACAGCTGGGAAAGGTATCATGCATTCTGAAATGCCATATTCTAAAGATGGTAGTGATGTTGAAGGTATGCAACTCTGGGTAGATTTACCGAAAGAACTAAAACATACAAATCCAAGATACAGAGATTTGAAACGAGAAGATATCCCAATTGTTAGACCAAATGATAAAGTTGAAGTGAAAGTGATTTCTGGGAAGTCGTACGGTGTAGAATCCGTGAAAGAACTAGCATATACTCCAATGGACTATTATTGGTTTTCAGTTAAACCGAAGGGTGAATTTATACAAGATATACATCCAGAATTTAACTCATTCTTGTATGTAGTCAAGGGGAAAGTTGGTATCGCAACCGAGTCTAATGATACAGAGACAGTTGAACAATATCACAATGTTTTCTTTGAACGTGATGGTGAAAAAATTAAAGGTTTGAATATTGGTGACGAAACTGCAGAATTTGTTATTGTTGCAGGAAAAGCGTTAGATCAGCACATTGTTCAATATGGGCCATTTGTGGAAACATCGAAAACAGGAATTCACAATGCCTTATACGATTTTCAAATGGCAAGCAACGGTTTCGAAAGGGCCAAAGGTTGGAAATCCAGAATTGCAAATGGCGTAGATGATGATTTGTTTACGGAGATAGAACAGGAACAGAAATCTTGAGGAATTTGGTATGTATTACTAATATTTTTTGTTGTATTTATAGATCACATCAACCCTTAACAGAAATCTAAGTAAATATTTGAAATGGAATGTACAGATCATTAATAATATATGTGAATTGAAATCAAGGCAAAAAGGGTAGTAGTAATAATTTATAAAGAGATTCTTCTCACTTAGTAATTTCTGACATAAGCAAAATCTCCGATTTGCTTAGAAAATTTCCGACTATAAAAGGGGTCCACACCTTCCTCCCTAACTGCACAACTTTGAAAATTGAGGAGATAAGCACATATTACAAAGCAATAATTACCATGGTTGCCCTAAGATCAATATTAACAGTTATTTATGCGTCGGAACAAGCTGAAGGTGTTGGAGCTAGAGTGAGAAGATCGATCGGAGTTCCAAACATGAGGAACTTTACGCCATTTCTTATGCTCGATCATTTCAACGTTTCACCAGATGCAGGTTTCCCTGATCATCCTCATCGGGGTCAAGAAACAGTCACCCTTGTGATGAAAAACTATATGCTACATGAAGATTTTACTGGTAAATCAGGGGTTCTTAGACCAGGAGATTTACAGTTCATGACTGCTGGTAAAGGTATTGTTCATTCGGAAATGCCGTATTCCAAAGACGGTAGCAATGTTGAAGGTATGCAACTCTGGGTAGATTTACCAAAGGAATTAAAACATTCAGAGCCAAGGTACAGAGATTTGAGAGCTGAAGAGATTCCTATTGCAAGGCCAAACAATAAAGTGCAAGTGAAAGTAATTTCTGGGAAGTCATACGGTGTAGAATCTGTGAAAGAACTAGCATATACTCCAATGGACTATTATTGGTTTACTGTATTGCCAGGTGGAGAATTCCAGCAGGAAATAAATCCTGAGTTCAACGGCTTTATGTATATACTCAATGGATCAGTCATCTTAGACACCAAGTCTGAGCAAAAGGAAGTCAAAGAACATCACTCGGTGTTTTTCAAAAGAGACGGTGAGATCATCAAGGGTAAAGTTCCAGAGAATGGGACGCGTACCGATTTTGTAGTCATCGCTGGACAAGCGCTGGACCAGCCAATTGTTCAGTACGGACCTTTTGTGGAGACTTCCAAGGAGGGAATCTACCAGGCGTTCAACGACTACCAGTCGTCGAGCAACGGCTTTGAGAAAGCCAGAGGATGGTCCTCCGAAATCGCCCACGGGGTGGATGCAGGTCTATTCAGAGTCAAGTCCAACCAGATGGTGAACGACGGCGTTTCACTCGAGGCACAGCAGGAGTTTGTGCTGAACCGGGACGAGCTGTGAATGGTGTGATTCTGGGCGGTGGGGATGTTGTATTTTGTATAGTAAGTAGTAATGTGTGTCGATCTGTGTAGCAGAACCACAAACGTTAAACGTCATTTCTTCCCTGATCGACGTTCCGCCGGAACGGGGCGTCCAGAAAAAGAAACGAGGGAAAACGATCCCGCGCCGGGCGCGGAAGAAACGGCTCCGTCGCCAATTTTGCTGCAACAGTGCCCCGTTTCTGGGCCGGCTGGTGATCGATAGCCGTCCTCATCACGTACATCGCCGTTGAGGTGCCATTACGAGTCCTTGCACCCTTTCCAGCCACAGATCTCCGAGCAATGCCGTCAAGGAACAATAGCAGCAGCACGCTCAGCAGTCTTGGCAGCGTGGCGGACAGAGGTGCAGCCGCATCGCACAACCGTGTGCAGAAACCACAAACGACAAATTTGAACAACACTCTTCGTCGTAGAGCAATCAACTCTTGTGACAGGTGCAAGAAACGGAAAAGAGCGTGTAAGAGATACAATGCCAACGGCGAACAGGTTTTCGACCCTGATACTCCGTGTCAGCAGTGTGTGCTTGCTAACATGACGTGCGAGACAAGCACTGTACGTAAGAAGAGGAAATATTTTTGTGTGAGTGAAAGTTCAATGATACAACTGAAATGTTTGGCACGTATTTTCAAGGCCATTTTCCCCGAGTGTGATCCCAATAGTTTCAAGGATAGAGAACACATTGCTAAGTTATTATGTGTTAAATTACCGGAAGAGGTGGAGGAAGTAGAAACGGGAGACTGTGCCCACGACGATCATGAAGATGTCGAATGTCATGAAGATGAATACGATGAAGAGGATGATGATCATGATGGTAACAATGATCATGGTGTAGATGATAATTCAAATGATCATGATGACGATCCAGCTAAAGTTTCCAATTCAGGTAATTTAAGATCCGCCAATAATAGAAATAAACGAGATACTACATCTGCAAGCAAGAGTAAAGAAGATCTAGGTATGAAGTACAACCAATCAAGACTTGACAGTTCAGAAAAACTATTCACAACTCTACTCGAAGTACAAAAGCGAAGATCTTCTATCGATACTTCTACTTTCACTCAAACAAATGAATTAACTGTCCCTGTAAATCATGAAGAAGAAAAATCGTACTTATCACTTCTCCTTGATCTGATCCCCAAACATGAATGCGAATTCTATAGTGATGTTTTCTTCCACCGTTTGAACTCAAACTTTTTTATTTTGATCGAATCTAAGTTTAAGAAATCTCAGGAGGAATTTTTCACCTGTATTAAAAAGAATGAGGTATCCAAGAATTTTACTAATGAACAAATTTGTGTTTTCTATTTAGTGTGGATTTTAGGCCGCAAAACTTTCTTTGCAAATGAAAGGAATGTTGATAAATCAAAATATGTTCCTCCAACAGTTATTAGAAATTATTTGAACGCTATTGACGTTTATCTATACAACAGTTTCTTTTCAAATAATTTAGCAACAGTTCAAATGATGTATCTCTCTGCTCTATATCACTCAAGTGTGAAAAATAGAAACGCTTCTTGGCATCTGATGACTAGTGCCTGCTTAAAATGTATTAGTTTAGGCTATAATAGACAAAGCGTTATTGAGACATTTTCAGAAGAGGAACAAGAAGATGTTAAAATTGTTTGGTGGGCATGTTTCAGATATCATATGAATGGTTGTATTATCTTAGGTAGATTACCTAGTATCTCAGTTTATGAAGTTGATGCAAATTTACCAAAATTGGATTTCTCAAATGATTCAATTTTCAAACAAGCATATATATCAACTGTTGCTCTCTTCAAACTGATGTTCCCGATTCTCAAAAATAGGGAACATTTAATAGAATCTAAGGATCCTTGGGATGATAAAAATATTGCTAACGTTCTTTCAATTAAAAAGAGCTTAAAAGAATGGAAAGAGTCATTATCTCCAGAAACAAATGATTATACAAATTCTAATGGTCAAAGACATTTAACTAAACTGCATCTCTTATACCATCATTGTGTTATGTCTTTATTAGTACCATATCTTATTGCATATGCTTTGAAACCTGATGATAAAAATACTAAAAGTACAATGGTAATTGATGCCTTTGCATCTTGTATCAATTCAGCAATTGAACTGGTCAAAGTAGTTAAAATATCTGCAAATTCTGAAAATTTCAATAACTTATTATGGTATGATTTGTTTTATGCATATAATTCCTTAATGGTTTTATTACTCGGATTGAGATTAATAAGGAATGGAAACGAACATCCAAATACTAAAGATTTTAATATGCTAAAACATGCTTTGAAAAACAATTACTCAATAGATTTAGAAGTTATTTTTAAATATATCAATGAAATCAAAATAATCAATGATCTAAAAGGTAATGATGCTAAAGCTGTTATGAAAGATGCAAGTAACAATATAAATTTACTTTTAAAACATTTCAAAATTGAAGAAATTCAAGCTCGTTTACTTAACAATAATTCACAAAATCTTACAGAGTCACCAAGATCAAAATTAAACCCTCATTTGCAACCTATTTATATTAATACATTGAAGAGTCCACCAAGGAATACTTTTATACCCCAAAGTGACATGAGAAAATTTGTGCAAAAATCCCCTGAATCTATTTTGGCAGAAGCAACTGAAAATGTTTCTCAAATTCAACAAGGGCAATACCAAGAACAACAGCAAATACCTTACAATGCCCCATATCAACAAAATTACTCAAGACAGCCACAAATACAACAAGTGCACCAAACGCAAAATTACCAATCACCAAATACCCAGAATGTCCAACAGTATTTCCAAGAACAACATTTGCAGCATCTCCAGCAGCTTCAACAGCAACAACATCATCAACATCATCATCAACAACAACAACAAAATCACCATCATCATCACCATCATCATCAACAACAGCATCAACAACAGCATCATCAACAGCATCAACAACAGCAACAACAAAATCAACGTCTCAACCCACAAGCATTGCAACAGCAAATAAACTTATCAAATCAACAATTACCGTTGCAATTGCAATCACAACAACAATCTCAACTACCACTGCAATCACAACAACAATCTCAATTACCACAGCAATCACAATTGCAGCATCAAACACAAGAACCACAACCTGACAACTTCAATTTTTATCGCAGGGGTTCTCAAAATACAGTGTTTCAATTACTTGCACAATCAAATATGTTACCTGAGAGTGATGCAAACTCAAATTTAAATGCGCCAATGTATGATGATATGTTTGGAAACTCGCCATTCACAAATGGTTCAAATAAAGATGCATTTGGAGATGTTGACTTTTTTGATGTTTTAGATAACATCAATACTGGTGGTGATCCAATCTCAATAGGTATAAATGATAAAGTCTTTTGGGATTGGAATAAACTTTTCAATGAAGAACCTTAAAAATTTGGATTAGTATCTCTTCCTACTATGTACTCTATTTTTATTGCCATCACTTACTTTAACAATGTTTCCTATTTCTGTCTTTGCTCTTTCTAAAGTAACAGGTTTACTACCAACATATTTATTGTTCATTTCCCTGTAACAGTTCAAATAATCATTTGCATCTGCAAAACTTAAAAATGCATACCCTTTGTTTTCTTTCTTAACATCATCAATCGGTATTTTAACTTTCGAAAGCGATTTGTACTTCCCAAAGATACTTATAAGTAATTCTTCTGTTACCTCAGAGCCCAAATTACCGACAAACATTCTATAATGGCTTGGATCCCAATCAACCAATGTCTTGTCGTGCCACACCTTCCCTGTTTTAGGATCAACTCTTGTCACGGCTTTCCCACTATCATGATCTATTTTAGATTTAAGCTTCGAAATATCTTCAATTTGAATCTTACGCTGATTTTCTATAAGATACTGATCCGCATTTTTAGCAGCAGCTTGACGACGATCGGAAAGTCTGCTTGAAGAATAGCTCTTCTTAGGAGCTTTAGTTGAAATTTTGCTTCTATTCATATCTATAACTTGTATCTAGTAGCTTTTGTGGAATAATAATTTATGGCACAAGAAACAAGCTCGGTTGTGCTACATATGAAAAATTCTGGTGCACCATCTGTCCTAGATGATCCCTGACAATACATCCTTTCTAGACAATTCAGAGAAACACACCAACATGCTAACTCTATTCAGACCATTATCATTTGGATTGAGAGTTTCAAAATCTGTTAATCCACTGAATTTACCTCATCACAAAACTAGCAAATTTCTATTTAACCAAAATAGAAACTTACATGTATCCAGATTGTTTCTACAAATAAATAAAGACAAAGACAACCTCAAAAATGAAATCAAAAAAGATATCATGAATCCTACTCATGGAACAGAAATTTCTGCTGAAACCTTTGAGAAAAAACAAGTTATATCCAGACGTATCCCAGGTGAAACAAGTCAAGATAATGATCTAAAATCTCGTTTTCCGTCTTCCTTACATTTTGAAAAAGAAGCAGTACCAACTTTACTTCCACGTCCCGGAGTTCCAGCACCTAACAAATATCCACTTGCTCGTCTTTACGATGCTTTATCAAAGAAAACTGATCCCGAATTAATATATGAAGCTGAACCACATAAATTATACTTTGTTTTTTGTTACGCTTTTGCACTATTGTTTATCATCTATGGTATTAACGCTTTTAACATTGGTTATGGATTAGCAGCAGGAATGTACAATGACAACGATATGAAATTAAGTGACGCACAGTTAAAATTGCAATTTGCAATGCATCTTGGTATCGTTACTGTACTATCTTTAATGCCTGCAATGGCCGGAATAGCATTTTTGTTCGTTCCTTCAAGACTAGTTAGACGGATTTGGTATTTACCACCAGTTAGCTCAACTGGACATGCAAGACCAGACGGTCAAGCTTTTATCAAATTTACTACCCACCCTATCCTTCCTAATAGGCCAACACCAACATATACATTCCCACTTGGTGTGCTACAGAAAAGTATTACCTCCAAAATTTACAGTGGGAAAGGTTTTTATGGTACTAACGATTCATCATTTTTCTTCTTCTTAAGGGAACAGGGTAGAAGAATTCCCTTTATTGTTGATAGAAAAGGATTCTTTTGGGGTGACGGTCGTGTATTTGATTTACTTTTCAGTAATGATTCTATTGAGAAAGTTGAAAATGCTAAGAAGATTGATGAGGTTTATGGTGATTTGATAAGGGAAAGAAAGCAAAAGGAAATAGAGCTAAAGAAAGAGCTTGGTTTTGGCTGGAAAACTAAGGCTAAAGCTAAACTTTTAAAAGAAGATATAGAAAAAATAAAAAATTTAGTGCAAGATAAAAGTGTACCAAAATTAAAGAATACTGACAAAAATAAGCTTGAATAAGCGACTTCTATAGACTAACACATGTATATAATTATCCGCTTAATAAAAACAAAGATCAACGTAACCAACCTCTTTTGAAATGTAAAGCAAGATGACCTTTCTGGTATGATCTACTTTGAAATTGTATCCAAACAATTTAAGCATGAAAGCTCTAGTATTATTTTTACGTATAAGCTTGTCAAGATTATAATCTTTTAAGTATCGCTTCCAGAAAAGTACCAACAAATCAAGTTCGCTTTCGTTAAACTTCTTGAACTCATCAAGAATGTAGCAATCGAATTGGGGCATCATGTCCTGTCTCAAGATTTCAGATTCATAATGTTTGAAAATATCAAAATTGTAAATTTTGTTTTGGAAAATAAACCAATCTTTTAAGGAAATACATAATTTTTTGTTGATAAATTCATCAAAAAAGGCTAAATTGTATAACTTTTTGCTGTTATGAAGCTTGGATATCAACTCATCATAGTTTTCTTGTGTTAATGAGTCTGTTGACAACCATAGATGCGTTAAGTTTGAGTGTTTACTCAAAAAGTTAAGAATCGATTTTATTTGACAGTTTTTACAATTTTGAGTTGGCTTTATCTTTATATCTTTGATATTAACTAGTTTCTCAGAAATTTGAGATAACACAGTTCTTTGATGAACAGATTCGGAATCACAAATAAAATCTGAATTTTTGAAGTTGGGATGAGAAAACTCAAATATCTGAAGACTCAACCATTCAATCTTATCAAATGGAATCACTGTTGTGAGATGATCAACAAAGTCCTTTTGATGAGTATCAAAAAAGCAATCTTTAAATTCAATTTTCTTTAAACTTTTGAAGACTTTTCCGTTCTCAATGAGAGGCTTGAAAAAAGAGAACCATGTAGTATTAGACTGGTAATTGAAGTCTGTTTTATCATACTTCAGCTGTAGGCAAGTGAGATTTGATAAAATTCCATAATCCAACAAATTCTTTGAGATATTTTCAAGACATTGATCAGTATTTTCTTGAAACCTTATTCGTAGCTTTTCAAGTTTTTTCAAGTTGTTCAGAGGGATATGAATATACTCATCGTGTTCATAAATCATGATCTTCAATTCTTTCAAGTTGGAGGTTCTAGTGACTAGTTTTGAAATCAATGTTAATGAGAATCTAGATACAATTAATCTTTCTAAATTCGGGGTATAGTTGAGAAGAATGACTAGAGAATCAAATAAGGTAAGAGAAGAATTGAAGAATTGTAATTTCTTGCGAATAAATACAAATTCTTTCTCTGTTAAGAAATTGTCTAAGGTTTGATGCCACATAGAATTATTTGTGTTCGAAGTGTCATCCTTTCGGCGTTGCCAGGGTGAGGGTTTCAAAACGGGACAGATTTCAAGTGTTTTAATATATTTTCCATGGACTGGATTTGAAATGATGTTATAAACAAAATATAGAAAATTTTTTGGTGATTTGATACTAGAAATATCGCTTGAAACCCACCAACTTTCATTTTCTAAACTTTCGTCTTTAAATATACCAAAATGTTTCTGTATTTCTAGCTCTTCTTCATCCTCCATATGATCAATGTCTTCAATTTTCATATGCTTGTAAATTTTATGCTCAACTTTCTCATTAATAGTTCGACAAGTTTGTGAAAGTGATATGACATCATTGACTGCAATATTACTGCATATTATATCAAACATGACTTGTGGGAAATCTTCAAACCTGAAAAGAGATTTTCGGAGTGATTGATTGTTTGAGCTAATCTGAGTTGATGGATTTATACCCTCCGCTAAAGATTCTTTACATGTTATACTGCTGTTTGAAGGTCTTCTTGTTGTATGTGCCATTGTTCTATAGTATGGATTGAAATCTGAGATAATAAGTTCAAGTGACTCGACTCAGCGAATCTCATTTTTTGTTGCTCCGTAAATCTCTTTCTGCGAGATTTGTAGCAATTGATTATTATGTAATGATAAGGATGTTCATAATCGTGTCACAAAGAATTCTAACCAATTACTTTGTAACATTTGTAGCACAATAGACGGAATTTTTGCTCCTTACAAGACTATTATCTATAGGAAAATTGAGGCCAACATATTTATTTCACAACACTCAACTACTCTTATCACTTGTACTTTGGGATGTAAACCCCGCTACAAGCAACCATTCTCGTCCTTTATCAGGTATGCACTCAGTAATCAACGAATGTATACGAGTTATTGTATCAGAGTGTAATTTATTGTGTCTACGTGCTTCGGCCAAAAGTGATAACATGCCTAAGAGACACAAGCTAGTCAGTTCATCGGGATTCTCCCTTAAGTAAAACTCACCGATCCGAAGTAGTTCTTCACAACATTCGTAAGAGCCTTCAGAGATTCTTTTCTCTAAAGTAGGTTTGTACAAAGTGCTAAGTGACTTAAATTCTTCTACTTTTTTAGCCGGGCGGATCTCTTTCAATTTCAATAGATCCATGTTATCAATCTTGTCATAGCTGAAGAGTGTACCATTTTCAAATGAGGCAGAATCAAAGTCTTTAGTATAATCGCTCTCCGATTCATTGAATTCCTCGATATGACTGAGAATGTTCCTTTTCGCTTTACTTACCCAACTATATTTCACTAAATCTCTGGCTCGAGCTCTTTTTACCGGATTATGTTGAAAACATGCATCTAAAAGAGTAGCACATTCCTTGCTTATGTTGGACGGGTATTGAACTTTGGCACCTTCTCCTACGGCATGACAAGCTGGTAAAGGGCCATAATCACTGAAAGGTGGATCGCCTGTGAGCATTTCAATGATTGTTGCACCTAGTGACCATACATCGGACTTTGGAGTTGCCATTCTATGTAAAATAATCTCAGGTGCAAGCCAATATGGTGATCCGTTTGCAGCAATTTTTTGAAGTATCTTGTTGTCTTCGTTAGCATTGGAAAAAGTATCATTGTAATGATCTTTGTTCTCATCATCAAATTGGAAACTCAATCCAAAATCACAAATTTTGACCTGCCCATTAGGAAAAAGAAGTATGTTTGATGCTTTGATATCACCATGAATAAATCTTTCATCTGAGAGATAGATTAAGCCTTCGATTATCTCCACAGCAATTTCTCTTGCTACAAATTCAGTGAGTCGCTTGTTCCTTTGCTTCTTTATATACTTATGCACAGTCCCATAAGGGGAATATTCAAGGAAAAGATAAAGATACTGTGGATCATGAGGGTATATTCGTTGATTCTGTACAAAATAGTGGTACATTGAAACAATGTTTTTATGGTTCAAATGCGACATAACCATGGCTTCCTTGAACAAAGACATCCAGATTTCTTTTTTAACTTTCCGACTATTTCTACAGTTTTTCGGCATTGGTGTTTGTAAAGGTGAATCTTGTAAATATCTCTTTGTAACATATTCAACGTTAATCTTCTTCAAAGCAAAGACGCGTGGAGTTTGATCTGAAGAGATAACTTTGTACACTTTTCCAAAACCACCTGTTCCAAGTAAACCATCTTCAATGTGTGTTAGCTTTTGAAATGTATCACCATCTATTTGTTTGTTTTCAATGTCCATACCATTGAATGAAAGGTTAATATGCTCGAAACATGCGGAAGAAAAGGATTATGGTATGAATTTGTGTTTCAGAAATTTGTAAGAAGCGACTGTTTACACTACGTCAGAAGATATGCGATTGATCAGGTATGAAATTTTTTATAAAGACCTAAGTTTAGGGCAGGCATATTCATTAACAATTATAATTTAAATTAATTTCAGAATTATTGAGTTTATAAATTTTATAAAGATTATGAAGATTCAAATCACGCAAATTGTCAACTAAGGTTTACATCTACCAGAGAATCTTGGGTAAAGAGAACAGTCTCTAACAGTGAATCTGTTACATAACCATGCTAAGATTCTTTCAGTTCCCAAACCATAACCACCATGAGGGCAGGTACCATAAATTCTTTGATCAATAAACCAGTAATAAGCAGCAGGATCGATGCCTTCTCTCTTGAAACCAGCTAGCAATTCTTCAACATTATCAATTCTCATAGAACCACCAGTAATTTCACCAACTGTTGGCATCAATACATCAACAGATTCAGTAACTCTTGGATCATCTGCACATTTCTTCATGTAAAACGATTTGATAGTAACAGGGAATCTGTTTAATAAGATAGGAACACCAATAGTATCTGTCATTTTCCTTTCTGCTGCTTCTGCAATATCATCTCCAAATTTGAAAGCTTCACCTTCTTCATTCAAAATTCCATTCTCATTCAACCATTCAATTGCTTCAATATATTGCATTCTCTTGAATGGCATCTCTGGAGCAACAAACCCAGGATTCAATTGTTTCACTAAAGGACCCGCAACAGGATCTTCTAACACATATTTAACAGTTTTAGAAATAACAGTTTCAATATGAGTTAATAACTCATCGAAAGTTAAAAACGCTAATTCGGCTTCAATATGTGTGTATTCGGACAAATGTCTTCTAGTGTGAGATTTTTCAGCTCTGAAAGATTCTTGAATGCAGTATACATCACCTAATGCTGGAAGAACAGTTTCCAAATAAAGCTGAGATGATTGGGTTAAATATGCTTCTTCACCATAATAGTCCATCTTGAATAATGTAGAACCACCTTCAACTTGGGTTTGAACCATACATGGTGGTGTGACTTCAGAAAGATTCTCTTCCTGGAAAACCCTCCTAATTGCAGCAAGGAAAGCTGCACGAACCTTCATAACAGAAGATAGAGTTTCACCCCTCAAAGTTAAATGTCTTCTATCCAATAAGAGGGAAGGATCTGCATCTTCAGCGATTTGATTTGTGAAAGAGTCTTTGCCACTTGGAGCAAGTCCAATAACTTCGTAATAATCAGCAACTAATTCAACACCTCCTGGAGCAGATTTACCTTCTGGTAATTTGTTGATAGTACCGAAAATAGATAAAGTGGATTCCACAGTTAATTGTTGAGTTTGGTAAGCGTTGGCTAGATCACCAGAAAAAACACATTGAATGTATCCTGAACCATCTCTAAGGACAATAAATGCAAGACCCTTCTGAATTCTAAGTCTATGAATCCAACCTTGAACTTTCACTCTTTCACTGATATGCTGGGAAACAGTTGACATTCTAATTTTAGAAGCAGCTGGTAAGGACTTATCTTCAGTGATTGTGATTTTCATTGCTTCCAACATTTTAGCAGATTCCTCGGCATCCTTAGCAGCTTTCTCCTCAGCAGCCTTATTTGCCTTTTCTTCCTTCTTCTTCAGAGACTCAGCACCCTTTTTCGCCTTTTTCAAAGCTGAAGCAGAAATCTCAGCGTAACCTTCAGGTGATTCATCAGTAGCTTCCTTGAATACTTGAATAGAAGCTTCAGGTTGAACAAAAAGAGCATAAGCAGCGGATTTATATGGAGCTTCCTTTGAACCAGTAGCAGAGGCAGAGTCTGCACCTGCATTTGGGTGAACGTAAACGATGGACATAGTTTTTCTGTGGTTTCTGTGAAACGGCTATGGAGATCAAGTCCAACGACAATCTATGACTGAAACTGAAAATACTGGAGAGCGGACGTTTCGAGGGACGCAAAAGATGCAGAAATGCGAAAATCAGAAAACTCTGATGATGCGGAGTCAACAAGCTTTCAATTTAAATCAGTAGGGACAGTCCACTTAGGTTGTACCTACCTTTTGCTTTTGTACACACCTTAAAGTAATGCTTGCCACAGCCAGAGCAACGACGAGAGGCTCTGTCTTAAAAGGCGTTGTGGTTCGTATGCATTCAACACTAGAGTCTCTTCCGAAAACATCCCCTTTCATCAATTCCAAAATCAAACCGGATCAGGACTTGGAAACACCTGAGAAAGTCTCACAAACACTATCAAAAACACCCAGACAGTTAAAATCAGGATATTATTCTTATACATACCCAACACAGAGGAAAAAATATCAATTTTTAAGTGCTTCAACTAATGCCTTGAAGGATCTCGGACTTGATCCTGTCAATGAACCAAACTCTCAATACTTTCAAGATATCGTATCTGGAAAGACATTTTATCAAGACAAGGAGAACAATGTCTATCCTTTTGCAATGGCATATGCTGGATTCCAGTTTGGTAATTTTGCTGGCCAATTGGGGGATGGTAGGGTAGTAAATTTATTCACCGTTCCTGCGAAGGATGGTATCAACGACAGCTATGACTTGCAACTCAAAGGTGCTGGTAAAACTCCTTTCTCTAGATTTGCTGATGGTAATGCAGTTTTAAGATCAAGTATAAGGGAGTTTATTATTTCTGAATATTTACATGCAGTTGGTATTCCAACAACGAGAGCGCTTGCTATAACTGCATATCCGGAGAACAAAGCTCAAAGAAATGGTGCTGAGATTTGTGCAGTAGTTTGTAGAATGGCACCTTCTTGGATAAGGATTGGCCATCTTGATTACTGCAGAATGAAAGGTGATAGGGAAGGATTGTTTAATTTATGTGACTTCATCACTACAGAAGTTTTGAAAGGCAAATATACCAAAGATTTACAACATTACATGGAAAATGATGAATCATTGAAAGGATTAGGTGATTTGACTGAATTTGATAAGTTATTTCTTGATATAATTTTAAGAAATTCCAAGTCAGTTGCATATTGGCATACTTACGGTTTTCTAAATGGGGTATTGAATACAGACAATACTTCTATTCTTGGACTAGCAATTGATTTTGGTCCATTTGCTATCATGGATAAATTTGATCCAAATTATACATCAAATAGTGAAGATCATGAACTCAGATATTCTTTCAAAAATACACCATCTGCAATTTGGTTTAATATGGTTAAATTAGCGGAATCGATGGCAGAAGTTTTAGGCGCTGGACCAGATTTGATTAATGATGTTTCATTTAGAGAGAAGGGATATCCAAATGATGAGGCTGTTGAAAAGGCAATGGATAGAGTTAATAAACTTATTAGAATTGGTGGTGATATGTTTGAGAAGACATTTATTGAAGATTATCTGAGACTAGTATCTGCTAGATTAGGTATCAAGCCTAAAGCATCTGATAATCAAGATATTTTTCCACTTTTATTTGAGACTTTACAAATTACCAAATTGGAATATAATGATTTCTTTCTAAAATTACAAGATCTCAAATTGATGAGTGATAGTATTGATATTTCCGAAATTGCAAACTCATTCATACCACCAACTATAACTGATCAAGACGAGATTTCCAAAATCCATAAAGAATTAGTTACATTTTTAACGATCTTCAAGGCTAGATGTGAAGAAGAGCTACTTACTGATGATGTAAGGAAAGAGAGAGCATCAAAGGCTAACCCTAAATTTATTCCAAAGAACTGGATTTTACAAGAAGTTATTGACTTTACTACAGAAAAGATTGCAAATGGTGAAGATGCCTCTGCATATTTGAATAAAGTTATGAAAATGGCGAACCATCCTTACGATGAAACGCAATGGGGCGAAGAATTGAAGGATATTGAAACAAAGTGGTTATCCCACGTTGATGATTCAAAATTAATGACAACATGTAGCTGCTCTAGTTGAGCGTGACTACTCCTTACCTTTAGCGTACAACTCAGGATAATCAATATATCTATCGAATTTGTTTGTGTAACCTTTTGTAAAAAAAACTATAAACACTTGAAGAATTGTATATATATATGTTCTATTTACTATTAAATTATATGAAATTAAAATAATTCAAGCTGCTAATTTAGCAGTAATTTCAGCAAATTTTTTACCTTGAAGTTTTGCAATTTCAAGTTCCAGTTCAGTTGGTTGTCTGGAACCATCTGCACCAGCAATAGTACCTGCACCCCATGGAGAGCCACCGTGAACTTCATTGATATTAGATAAAAGATGACCTGCAGTCTTGAAACCTAAAGGAACATAGATCATTCCATGGTGAACAAAAGTTGATAAAGAATTCACTGCAGTCATTTCGTTACCACCACCGGTACCGGTAGAGACGAAAACACCAAAAGGTTTGTCAGATAATGCACCTTGTGCCCATAAGCTACCAGTACCATCGACGTAAGATTTCAATTGAGCTGGCATGTTACCGAATCTAGTTGGAATACCGAACATCAAACCATCCGCATCGGTCAAAGTATTGAGATCAGCTTCAGGGTATGGTAACTTACCTGGAGATCCAAGCTTTTGTAGTAAGTCCTCAGGCAATGTTTCCTTGACCTGGTAGATATTACAGTTGTGACCGCTTGCTTCAACACCGGACTTGACGGATTCCGCTAATTTAGCAATGTGGTGGTAGAGAGAGTAGATGACAATGTTGACTTGCTTTGAGGCCATGTTGGATGAGTTGAATACTTGTCGACAAGTTCCACAAGGGTACAGTGGCAAACCGGATCAGTGCCCAGACTACAGCTCTGCTGCGGACTTATATACAGGCAAGCACCGGTGTGGGTCTTCTGGAGAAGACAGAAAATGCTGAATAAGCCGGAGAACGACGACGGAGGACATGACTAAGACCGAGTCGTCCCGCACAGCCCCCTCTGCTTCTCTTTCTCTGGGGAACAAACAGCTGCCCGGTCTGCGCCACGGTGACTGGCAAGGCAGGTAGGGTGGCAGGTAGATAGGTGCCTCAGGTTCCAGGCCTGTCCCGGTACAAGAGAGTTCGCCAACTCACAGCTGGAGTTGGTGTGCGTGTTTGTCCGGTTTTCCAAGCGGTGCTTGTGTTTCAAGCACGTACTCAGCAGCAGAACTGGCTGGTGAATCACTTTCCGAGTTGGTCCTCCGATGATAAGTGGGCAAACCCGTGATCCTGTGATAGATACACAACATACACAAAGTTTCTACAGTTCCTTACGTCGTCTTTGTGCTGCTGGTGGTTTATTTCTTATTTGAGTGTCTTGTTCCCTACTTGCACTACTAAAAGTACTCTCATTGGGGTACAAATCACATAGTGTATACATTGTAGCTTAGTTGTTTGTGTCTGTCTCAGAAATATAACAATTGTGCTTTTGACTGTAACAAGTTACAACGAGTTGTGCAATTTTTAATCGTATTTGTATGTGTTTACGTTTTGCTTTTTTCGGAAAAGAAATGTTTTTTTTGTTGATCTACCTACACCTTAATTGCGTTTTGTTTCCACTCGGTTTTTTGGCTGATTTTATCTGATAAACGGATCATTTGACCTCGTGATACATTCCACTACCCAGAAAAGAAGTAATTGAGACTATTTACTTTTAAATAATACAATGCCAATTCCAAATTCAGTATCGATTATTCCCACATCGAAATCCAAGTACAACTTATTTCTTAATTATCTGGACCAAAATAACACTATCTTCAAGTCTCCGTCGAAATACGAAATCAAACAGAATTCTGAAGATGTTTTCAATGAAGAGTATTGGAGTCAGATGTTTCCACATGCTGCTTATTTCCATGTATTCAATTCTGTACTCGGTGATGTCTTCGCTATGGTATACCACAACAACTTGAGAAACTCTAAATCACATACTCTTTCATCTTTCGTGATCGCCAAGCATGGATGCTCCGTACATCCAGTTATTGACATTTCTCCTGGTACTAAATACTATCCGTCCATAGAAAACTTATCAGAATCTCATAAATCAAGCAAAGTTAGGAAAGCTCTCGCAGTTTCTTTACTGAAAACATTTGCTGATCTCAATGAAACAACAACGAAAACTCTTTATTCACAAGCCAATCTCTCAGATAAAACTTTTGACTGGGATGAAACTCAAGCAGGCTTATTAGCAAGTGAAATGAAATTGTTGAATATGAGACCCCCTGAAAATATCGGATCATATCTCTACCAATTGGGATACCTAACCTCTAATTTTGCAACATCCTCTTATATTGTTGATGTTGTATATAATGATATGCAGAATGCTGAACTGACTGATAAGAATAATACTTTAGCATTGATGCTTGGTAAACAGCTCGATACATTATTTGACCCATTAACGGAATATTCTCCGGAACCTACAGAAAAAGCCTATAAAGTGCCATCAAATAATGATACAAAACTCGAAGATAATGATTTGATTAAATCTATATGCGATGAGTTGATTACAGTTCAAACAAATTATACTGTTTTATTAGTTCAATTTTTGCAGAATTTTATTGTCCCCCTGAGGACACAAGTTCTTGATAACAAATTACCAGGATTTACAATGAATCAAATTAATCAAGTTTTCCCACCAACAATCGATGAGGTCACACGTATAAATTGTATCTTTTTGGATATGTTAAAACTTGCCGAACCTTATGGTTCTTATGAAATATTGAAAGCATGTGGTACAACTATACCTTATTTCTATAAAGCTCAAATGAGACATGAAGCAGCTATAAAAAATTTCCATACAAATTTAACAGAATTTAGAATAAAGTTGAATAAAATTGGAAAAGATGATTTATTATCTTTTGATCAAAGATCAATTGAAACAAGTATTCATTCATCTTTAAATTTAGTCAAAATACGATTGATTATTCAGAGACTTGTCAAAAATAAAGAATGGCCTATGGGACTTATTGAGAATGTGAAATTGTTTGCTGATTCATGCGATAAAACAATATCTTCTTTTGCCAAAGATAAATTGAAACCATATAATGGTAGAGTCTTCACTCCAACGGGTAAAATTATTACCGAATTAGCTAAAGGATGGCCAGCTGAACTACAATTTGGTTGGTTGACTAGAAGAGTAGTAGCTGTTTTCGATGCCACTGATCTCCTTGTAAATGGGGTTAAGAATAGGGCAGTGATTATCATTTTCAGTGATCATGTACTGTTCTTATCAATTGATGATGACTCTTACTACGCAGATTATTGGGATGATAAAAACATACATAAACCATCAATATCAGATATGTTGATGCATTCATTGACTAATGAAACACCTTTAAATCAAATCCCGGAAATGACTGTTCAGGCTTGGGCTAATATAAACGATTTGTATGGTTTCCATTATACTATTTCAGCAAACTCTCCTAAATCATTTGTCAGATTTTTCAATGAAAAAATACCAAATTTCAGTGCAATATACCAGTTAGATAAAGTTTCTGGGAAATATGTAACCGAAGTCATTGCAAGATCAAAAATTTTGAACAAATCACAGTCATTTCATCTATTTTGTGGATCGCTAGATGATGAAAATGAAAAGAAAAAAGTTTACTACACTGCGCATGAACTTAAAATGTATGAAAATGAAGAAACTAAATCACCTTTTATTGTTTACTTCAATCAACCATATGATGAATCAATGCTCGATAAATACAATGTCTACTCCTTCATTACTTTAAATTTCATAGATGATGAAACTGTTCGTCTTGAAGGTATTTCCAGATGTCAATTTGATGATGAATCTGACAATGGCAAGTTTTGTTATGATGTGAATCTCAGTGTTTTAAGTGATACATTAACTTTAATATTAGCTGAATTATTTACTACTCATATGTCACTCTACAATCCAAAAATGATCAACTACCTTCTCCAGAATAATGGGAATGTCAATAAATGTGCCTATCAAGTCTTACAAAAAACTAATGAGCAACTCGAACTTGATAAGGCCAAAATTATTGAGTATTTCAAAAAATTGAATAAGGAGAGAGAAATAATCAACAATGTCAACAAAGAACCTGTAAATAGGAAAAAATCTTTGGAAATATTGGAAAGAGATGAATATAAAACAAATAGCAAAGCATCGAAGAAGACAGGTTCAACTGCAAGTGCAAATAAGGCGAAAAAAAGGAAGAGCTTTTTCGGTCTTTTCAAATCAAAGAAATCAGAAGCTGGTGATACTGAACCGCAACGTAAATCAAGTGTTCTATATCAAAGAGTTAGCAGCATCAAACTCAGCAAACCAAAGGATTTGAATTCCGGCAAGAAGAATCATAGAAAGCCAGAAAAGAGGTCTTCACACGCTTTTGCAACTATCAGTCAGAAAGATACGAAACTTGAACCCACAAAAGAGATCATTGTACAACATGGAAAAAACGATATTAATGATCATTTATCAGATAAAGAAAACAAGCAAGATGCTGAAACGACAGCATCTACGGCTATCTACGTTAACTCACATTTTGAGTTCCCCATGGAACCTAAAGATAAACAAGAACATACCACTCCGATGATTGCAAAACTGAAAAGTGAACCATCTCATAATAAAGGTTATAAAGATTCTGTCGATTTGATGGGTGCATTTCAGAGTCCAGTTAAGAAGCAGCAACAGCTTAAAGATAGTTATGATGATGATCTCTTTGAATTGAACAAGAGCAACAATGATGTTTTACAAACAGAGGAGGTTTGTCAAAGTACTGATGTTTTCAACAATGGAAATGTGCCTATTTTACCGGTGGCGAAAATATCTGAAGAAGAGACACCATATAATACACCTAATTTACAGACTAATCCATCTTTCTACCCACAAAATTCGCCTAATAATGATGATAAGCTGCATTCAGAAGATCAAAAACCGACTATAGAGAACGCAAGCCCATGGCGTGAACTGGTAAAGCCAATTTTGCCAACTCAACTTCCCACAATTTCATCTGGTTTAACTCCACCATCAACACCTAAAATGATTGGATCTCCTGTTTTCATGAAACAAACACCAATTACACCAAATACTCCAAGAAATCCTGGAATTGTTTCCCCTAGAGTTATTAAGCATCCTAAAAATGATGGTAAGATCAATAACATTAAAAGAAGTCCTGTTAAACTTGATGATACTACTCCCATTTTGAATCACCTTGAGGCAAAGCCAGAACCTGTCGATTTCAACGCTTATTCATCTACTCAACAAAGTAAAAAAGTTGCAATAGCACCAAATGAGCTACCAGTTATCAGTAAATCAGACTCATTTTATCAAAGATTCAAGGAACTTCGTGAAGAACAAGACGCCAAACTTAAGCAATATGGTATTTGTCGAGCTTTTGATTTAACTAAATTATCGTTAGATGATCAAAAGATTCTTAAATCAGGTTTTGTTTTAGTTGATTCATCTGAGAAAGATGAGAATGAAACATTTCTGCAAGATAGCAAAACTCTTGAATTGAGTTCTGATAAAATAAATCAAGTATCTCAAGATTCTAGTCATGGATTCAAAATCAAAATTATTGATAGTAAAGTTGTGCATAGATCACCTCAACGTCATATTTCTACAACATCATCAGTATATTTATCTACAGAGGATGAATTCAATGAAGCTAGTTTTGATAATCAATTTATGAAATCAACTATTCCAGAAGCTGACGACATCTTTCTTAACGGGAAAGTGAGAAGTGAAAGAAGAGAGAGGAATCAGGAAGAGCAGGATTTATTGGGTCTCAATATTGATATGCGAGATATGAGTATGATATCATTTTCGGATCTAACATTGACTGATGATGATGATGCAAATGAGGGGGCATTTGCTAAGAAGAAAACTGCAGTCAGTTCAAACGATACTTCTTTAGTAAGAGATGTGACTTATTCTTATCTTGGTGATATCATACATCCTAAAATAACTCGAGATCAAACCGAGTATGATATTGTGTTAAAACGTCGTTTAGCAGATAGTAAAAGTGTTGGATGGATGGGTAAGTATCTTGGCGAGTAAAAAATGGAACTATTGTTTTTGTTAATGTTTGCTAATTTACATAATCTTATTTCTATAAAGTTTGGTACAAACTTATAACAAATCTATATACATGTGTAAAACTAATAAATCATCCAAGTCTTCTATTGTTTCTCAAAACTTTAGGTAAACCTCTTACATGACCTTTATCAGCTTCATTGACAATTAAGAACACTCTACCTTGCATATTCATTCTACCAGTTCTACCAGCTCTGTGGACTAAATCTGCAGAATTTGCAGGGACATCAAGTAACACAACATTTCTAATACCGTAAAAGTTGAGACCACGAGATAGTAAATCTGTACAAACCAAAACTTTGAGAGTTGGTTTCCTAGGGTCTTCTAATACTTGAGGTGGCTCCAAAAAAGGTGCAACTTTCTCCTTACGTTCATCTGGTAAATCTGAAGAAGTTATATGTGTAACATCATGACCATAATTTGTTCTTAGTTTCTCTGCAACACGAACTGTATCTTCCTTTTTATTAACAAAAACAATCACTCGTTTCTCATAACCGGGTTCAGTACCATCAGAATGAATTGCATATAGCGCTTGAGCTAAAGCCTTCATTTTAGAGCCTTTATAAGGTGGTACAGCGGCATTAATAACCCTGAATTCAATAGATTTAGGGAGTTTATGAAGTGAAGGTGTAGCAATGGTAGTGACTTTGGGGAAAAGATGATTGATGGTTTTATTGAATCTGGAAGGTACTGTTGCTGAAGTGAAGACAAGGGTATCTAAATTTTTCATATGACGTAAAGTGGTATTTGTATCTTCAATAAATGAAGGGTCCATTAAGGTATCTGCTTCATCTACTACACAGAAAGTTACTGAACCAAAAATCATCCTTGGGTGAGAAATGGAATCGTATGTTGATAAGGAATTTAGCTTTGGAGGAGTAGTAATCATAACATCAATACCAGTTTTGAATTTTTCTATGAAAGTCTTGAAATTGGAATCTGTATCCCATTTGAGAACAGATAGACCTAGTTGGGAAGCAGAATTCGAAACAGTAGAATAAACTTGGTCGACAAGCTCATGAGTTGGGAGTAATATAATTGAGGAAATACCGGGACGTTTTTTGATTATTGGTGCAGAAGATACTGGTGCTTCGGGTATACCTCCTGTCTGTTCTATTGAGGCAGTTGCTGTGAGTGATAATTCGGATAAAGCTTCTCTACCTTCAAGGAGTTGTTGATATAAAGGTGCTAAATAAGCCCAAGTTTTACCAGAGCCTGTTTCTGCAGCCAGAGTAAAGACTTTGAAAAAGTCATCTGATCGTCTTTTGTCGTTGATTATTTTAATAGCAGCTGTTTGGATTGGTGTTGGTCTAATGATCAAACCATTCAATTCTCCTTCTGTTTTTATTTTTTTATTCGAAACATGGTTCTGTGCTCTGAGAACAGTGTTTGCCTTTATCTCATTAATTAAAACATTTCTGATTTCCGGTCTAATTTTCAATTGGTTGAAATCTGTGATTTTAGTCACCAAACTGGACAGTCCGGGCCTTTCTTCAGGTAAAGTCAATGGTGAGTATGGTGCAAACTTGAACGGAGGCAGCTGCTTTGGATTCGTGACCGGTTTTGTCTTCACAGTACGGGAGTTCACCACGCCTTTTTTGAATGTAGCGGCAAATCTGGCCGCTGTTCCTTGCATGTTTCCCTGTTCGTTGACTATCTCTAACTCCAAACTCTTATCAGAAGAGATGAAGCTTGAAAAATTTTGGCCATATAACGTTAACGTCAAATTCAGGACTCGCTCTTTGGAAAATCCTGGCGGCTCGTTTTGCAACCGTGTTTGGTGTTGCATGTTTATCTTCCAGACGTGTTGTTTGTTTCTTTCTGCAGCACGCTCAGCAGCTTGAGAAGAGAAGAGAAAAGAGTGATACCCACACAGGCATGGCGGGTACTGCTGTGAGAAGAAGTGTCCGACCAGGATTGAGCATGGGCAGTTTTGAGATAGCAGACAGACTTGGAAGAGGGCGATTTGGGGTTGTGCATCTGGCTAGACACCGGGCAACTGGGTGGGTCTGCGCAATCAAGACACTGAAGAGACGGGAGATCCAGGGGCACAAATTGCAGGAGCAGGTTCGTAAAGAATTGGAGGTGCAGAGCTCGTTACATCATTCTGGGATCGTGCGTGTTTGGACTTGGATTGTGGAAGCAGAACGGATACATGTTGTGATGGAGTACTGTATTGGCGGTGATCTTTACGGATTGTTACAGAAGGAAGGTAGTTTCCCGCTCTACAAGGCATGCGCTCTTCTTGTTGGTGCTGTGGAAGGACTTGCCTTCTTGCATGAACAAGGGATTGTTCACAGAGACGTGAAGGCAGAAAACGTGTTGCTCCGTGAGAATGGGACATCAGTCTTGGCTGACCTTGGCTGGTGTGCTCAGGTAAGGAAAGATACTGATGATACGAGGATGACTTTATGCGGTACATTGGATTATTTGTCACCAGAGGCAGTTCGAGGAGAAGGAGTGGCATTTCCGTGTGACGTGTGGGCGTGCGGTATTCTTCTGTGGGAGCTACTGACCGGGGATCCTCCATTTGCTCGTGGGACTCCTCAGGACACGCACAGAGCCATTGTGCATGCTGTCAAGGAGAAAGACATAGTGAGGGAGCTGGCAACACAGAAGGGCCTGTTGGCGAAGGACGGAGGCGGAGGGTTCGAGTTCCCGGCTGGCGTGTTCGTGCGCGCGAGCGAGCGGGTCACCGTCCAGGACTTTCTCCACTGGATTGCGGAAAGACAACAACAGAGAGAGTAGGTGTGGCCTACCTACTTGCATATACCTACCTACTTGCCTACATTTCTGTTACAAGAGCAGAAGCAAGGTCTACTCTTTTGATACAAGATGTCAGATATCTACACTAGAGTTCAGAATTTAATACAAGAGGACAAATACAAAGATGCTCTCAAACTTGCCCAAGCAAATCCTAATGCTGTCCCTCCTACTCATTTGGCCTATATTTACTACAAACTGGGTATGGACGAGATTTTAGGTTTACAGGAGCATTTCCCCGCAAATCCAGATTCTAAAGCTACAAGAACTTACAATAACATATTAGCACAGTATTACTATAAAATAGGAGAATCTGAGAAAGCACTACAGTTGTATGAAAAACTTATTAGCTCTTCTCTTAACAATGCACAATATAAAGGTGATTTAGTCGATTTAAGTGTAAACCAGAGGGCAGTATATGCACAGCTACTATTACAGAATGGAGAAGCTAGATGTGATCTCATTGCATCTCCAAACAGATCATATGATTTACTCTTCAATGATGCCTTTATACAGATTGTAAATGGTGATTTAGATTTAGCTGCAGAGACTTTGCATCAAGCCTTAGAACTTGCTGAAGAAACTTTAAAAGGAGATGCGGATTTAAACGATGAAATAAACCCAATAAAGGTACAGTTAGCTTATGTATATTTGCTGAAGGGAGATTTTAATACTGCAAGGCATATGTTAGATGATACTTTAGCGAAATGTACTGACTCTAACAAAGCTCTGAAATTAATCATCAATAATAATAGAGCATCAACCATATCAGATATAACAAATCCACATTTATTATTTAGAGAACTAGATTTACCGAATTCTTTCTACTTATCAAAGGATAAATTAACAATACCACAGATTAGAGTATTAACTCGTAATATATCTGAATTGAAGAAATCAATTTCCCCAAAATCGAAAGCAAAAGGTTTAAATTTAGTACAAGAGAAAGTTGCAGTTGGTAACTTTCAAGGTGCAATTAAAATTCTTGAAGAAATGGATCATTCTGTTCCAGCTATTGGTGCAACTCTTATTGCAATTTATGAAATTGAAGGGTGTTTAAAGAAAATGAAGAAGCTTTTAGAATCGATAAAGACTGAAGATAAAGAATACGCAACATTAATTGAACTTAAAAAGCTTACATTGAATATGGAAGCACAAATTGAAACTTCAGCACCATCCGATGAGAGAATAAAAAGTTTAATTAGTGATATTGATGTATCTTCTCTATCTATTGATAATCTTTTAAATGTTAAAAAATTCAGTACATTGAATAAAAATAAGAAAAGTAAGAAGAAGAAGGAAACTCAGAATAAGGTTGTGAAGGAAACTCCACTTCATTGGTTACCTAAAAGTGAAAGACCAGATTATAAGCCAAAGAAAAAGACAATGACACAAGGTTCTACATAATAGTAATAATAATTTTAGTTAAGAGAATATAGATATTATAAACAAACAACTTTAAATAATAATTATAACTATGTAAACAAAGTATCTTCATCTCTTAAATATTCACCTATATCAGCTTGTCTGAAAACGACTATAGCAGTTGGTTGTAAATTTCTAGCTTCAATTGTACTTTTAGCTGAAACTCCAAAACCTAAAGGTGTATCATTCATACTGAAAACGATTACACCTGCATGTTCAGGTATATCTTCACTCATTTTACCTATATGAGCTTTTAAAACGTGATTACCATACAGGAAAGGCATTTCACCATTTGGTTTAATCCAAATTTTATATTTTGCTAAAGGTGCAATTGTTGATAATGACGTTATATGAAGTTTAAATTTCCCAGTTTTAGTAAATTTACCGAAACATATACCGAGTGACATCAAATTTTTACGAGCAACTGAAGTTGCAAATTTTGCTATTGAATCTGGCATATAATAAACTCTATCCTTTTGTACACGGAAAACGTGTGGAGTTGTTGGATTTGAGACTAATAATGATATATTACGACCAATATAATTGGCAAGTTTCTCGAAAACAACTTTTGTCTCTTCCTCTGTTAGCGGTCTCATTAATTTGTTGAAAAATTGGGTTTTGTTTGATTGATTGTGTGTTGTTTCTCCTGTGGTGATCTGGTTATTATGTAAGTTATTATCAACTGTGAAAAGTTTTAAAAATAATACAATTATTTCTTGATTTGGAAAAAGTGAGAAAAAGAAAAATTCAGAAAACTAATTTTTCACTCCTCAATTAATCGTTTTTTTTTTTTTAACATATTAATAAATTATTTTCTCAAACATTGGTTTTACTTTTTTTTTCCCCCACCAGTTGGAGGTTGAATATTTTATTTCCAATTTTTCAATTTTACAGAGTTTCAAACATAGACAAGATAAAATTTCATGTCTGAACCAACGAGTAAAACAGTGACGGCAGAAACTATAGCAACCAAGGAAACTACAGATGTCCAACCTGTTGACGAACTTGTTGCAGACAGTAGTAAAATCGTTGAAACAACGGATAACGTTGACAGCGAAGACTACCGTACTGGACAAATCAGGAAATTATCCAACAATGCCAACTCTGTCGCCAAAAGAGCCCGTTTACAGGACAAACAAACGAACACGTGGGTATGCCCCCCTTTTTTTCTTTCTATTCAATTGAATGCATCATTTTTACTAACAAAAAAAAACACTGTTTTAATTTAGTCGTATAACAGACGAAGAAGGTAAACCTATATTCATTGATGAAGAACGTAAACCTAAGAGGAAAGTAGCATGTCTGATTGGATATTGTGGTACCGGGTATCATGGTATGCAATTGAATCCACCAAATAAGACAATTGAAGGTGAATTATTTGAAGCATTTGTTAAAGCAGGAGCAATTAGTAAGAACAATTCGAATGATTTGAAAAAGAGTGGATTTATGAGAGCTGCACGTACAGATAAAGGTGTTCATGCAGCTGGTAATGTTATTTCATTAAAGATGATTATTGAAGATGATGAAATTGTTGATAAAATTAATAAAGAATTACCTGAACAAATTAGAGTTTGGGGTATTCAAAGGACCAATAAGGCATTTGATTGTCGTAAGATGTGTGGATCTAGAATTTATGAATATTTGATGCCAACATATTCATTTTTAAAGCCAAGACCTGGATCAGTTTTAAGTAAAGAGATTGAGAAAGCTGATTTAGAATTTAAAAATATTACAAGAAATGATTTAGAAGGTGATGAATTTTGGGATAAAATTATGAAAGAATGTGAGAAAGTTGGAGTTAGTGATAATGAGATTAATCAAATTTATGAAGCAAATAAATTAGGTTTAGAATTAAGTGTACCACTTTTGAATGCATCAAATGAATTTAAAAGAATCAGTAAAGAAGCTAGAAATAATTATAGAATTTCTAAGGAAAGGTTAGAACTTGTACGTAAGGCATTACAAATTTATGTTGGATCACATAATTTCCATAATTTCACTAATGGCAAGAATTATAATGATCCATCAGCTAGAAGGTATATGAAATCATTCAAAGTTTCCGAACCATTTTTAATTGAAGGTAGTGAATGGATTTCTATTAAGATTCATGGACAATCATTTATGTTACATCAAATTCGGAAGATGATTGGTATGGCAGCATTGGTTATACGTACTGGATGTCCATTAGAAAGGATTGAAGAAGCATTTGGTGAAACTAAAGTTAATATACCTAAAGCACCAGCATTAGGGTTATTATTAGAACAACCAGTTTATGATTCCTATAATGAGAAATTGGAAAGTTTTGGACATGAACCATTAGATTTCAGTAAATACAGTAAAGAAATGGAAGAGTTTAAACATAAATTTATTTACGATAAAATTTTCAAAGAAGAACAAGAAGAGCACGTTTTCAGTGGATTTTTCTCGTTTATTGATGCATTTAATGGAGTCAGTGAGACCAGTGGCCTGCCAATATTCCAATTCCTCACTGCGAGAGGGATCGTGAAGAAGGAGAGTGCCGGAGGTGATGATGATGATGGTGATGCTGAATGAATGGATTGGATTGTAGATCTATCTATATAGTTAGTTATAGTGAGCGTAACAGAGTCTTAATTCAATAGGTCAATTCCCGAGGCCAGAGCAAACCCCGCAGGTGGTCTTATTCTGGGAGCAAGTCTCGCGATGCTGGTGATCAAATGGTTTGATTGCACGCTGCAGCTGTCGTCGTGTCATCTGAGAGCACACACAGCACAGCGGGAGGGAGCACGCTCTGCAGCTGCAGCCGTAGCTGTGACCGTTGCGTTGTATAAAAGAGAGTGGTTTCCCCACTGTACTGTGTTTCACCCAATGTAGCTTCCTTCCCCGCTCCGCTACAATACAAAGCTACACTACACTGCACAACACTACACTACACAATATACAATACTATTCACTATGTCAGCATCCGTATCCGCACCTAAGAGACTTGGACCTAACCCATTCGTTGCCGCATACGCTGCACACGTGCCTAGAATTGCAGGATGGTCTGTCGCAATAACAGTGTTCTTCGGATGGCCATTTGTTTTTAAATGGGCTAACAAGAAGAAGTTGTGGGGTCCATAGAAAGCTCACTGAGTGAGTATACATACAGATAGCTTAATGGGGCTAACTAACACAGATATACTCAGTATGCTATATTTTATTTATATTATTCTGTATCCGCTGTATAATGAATGAATGTTACGATTTGGAGCGAGAGCGATGAAGCTCTGGGAGATGAGCCGAGCCGCCAGCTGGCCTCCGCGGACGCAGCGAACCACTGAGACCACTGAAACTACAGGGGAACTAGGGGGCTGAGACTTTGGGCTGACCGGCGCCCCAGCCGCAGTGGCACCACCCGCGCGGGGCTGGGGCGCCGGTCACCTGGGCCTGCGGCCTGCGGCCTATCTGCGTTGTCCGGGGCAACCCGGGCTAACCCGGGGCAACCCGGGGCAACTCTGCGGGCGGGTTCTGCGGCAGAACACTGCGGGAGAACAATGCGTGCGCTAGCGGGGCGTGCCTGGCGCGTGTGTAGGTAACGCCATTGGCGCGGCGCAGTGGCGCGGCGCCTCGTGGAAGCTTCTGTGCATGCCGTCGCGCGGCGCGTTGCTGTCTTACGACGCGGTCACTGCACGGAACACGTCGGCAGTTTCCCGCAGATGCAGATCACGCTTCTGCACTGCGCCTCTTCACCTCTGTTCCGCTATTTCTACCTCTGTTCCTACTCCGTTTTCGATGGCTACCGCTCCATCTCTCTCAACTGCAACTGCTCCTCTGTTCCTGTAGCTGGACTCTGTGAGTGTGTGAGTTTTTGTCTTGCCTCTTTCTCCCCTCTCTGTATCTTCATCTGGCCAAGGTTGCATAGTCTGAAAGAAAAAAGAAAACAAAAACACAAAAAAACCATCACTTTTCTGCTACAGCCGCGTGGACATTCTTCTGAAAACCTTATCTATCGATCTGGAAATTACGGGTCTATTCATCACTTTGTGTTTCACGACTTCCATTCATCACTTTAACATTTTTTCTCGCTATCCACCAATTGCTTCGAAGCCTTTCAATTCAAAATGAACACGCAAAACGCTTACCGTTCAAGCGACTCTACTGCGGCTTCCACGCCTAGCTTGGGTACTGAAATTTCTACCACCGTTAACATAGACCAACGGCTGAACATCGACAACCACGACAACAACAACAGCGACGACAACAACAATACCAACGTCAGCATCAACTTCAACGCATCGTCTACTCACGTGAAACCATCACAACAACAATATTATACGCACCCACTCAACACTGTTGATCTTGATCTTAATCTGAATCTTCCACTAGACTATAATAATAGCACCATTGACATCACTAACAACAACAATACTATCATCAATAACAGTACTGACAAGGAAACAAGTGACCGCAACTCTTATCCTAGTTGCAACGTCAACTTTTCAGACCTTTCAAATCTCCATGCTCCATTGATTTCGGCTCCTTCTACCAAAGAAACTTCTAGAACTGCAAATTCTACACTTCAAGACCCACATAACTCTCACTCTACTTGTTTTACTAATCATCACTACCATCCACACTCTATGTCCCCTTTGGACCAAGATAAAGGACCGCCTATAACAGATTATGCAGATAATAACTACAAAGACAATAACTACAGCGATAATAACTATAGAGACAGTAACTACAGCGTTAATAACTACAGAGGCAATAACTACAGAGAAACTAACTTCTACCATAGAGAGCCTTCCCATTACAACGAAAACTACAGAAAGCAACCGTTTCAGCAAAATTCCTCCAGCTTTGTCTCAGATTCTTACTATCCTCAATATGTTGATCAATCAGTACCCTACCCTAACGAGGAGCAAGATTACCAACATCACCAACGCTATTCACAGCAACAACAACAGCAACATCATCATCTGCAGCGGCATCCAAGCCAACAGCTTATAGATCCTCCACATTCTTCTTACGCATCATACGATACAGGGCCTCTCTATAGCAACTTCAATCACAGTACCAACTATAACGTTCAACAGTTGTCAAATCATCATTCCCAACCATTTTACAATTCACAGCAATTTTACTCTCATATAGACAATTATAACAGTGACAGCTATTCTAGCCATTCCAACTATTCTAACTACAACAGCTTAAACAATTCTAACAATACCCAAACTAAATACGCATACAAATATGAATATGAATACCCTGATAATAATATTCAGCAAATATCACAACAAAAGGATCAACAACAACGAAAGGATCAACAACAACAACAGCAGCAGCACTTTACTTATGATAGTTCAGACTTAGCACCACCTCCGCCTTCACCTATCCATTTTCTGCCACCCATGCTCAATCCATCTTCAATAAGAGCAAAATCAAATTCAAAATCAAATTCAAAATTATCAAATTCTTCAGATTTACCTATCAAATCTTCTGTTCCATGGACCTACAAAGAGACTAAACAATTGATGAAACTACGTGAGAAAGGTTTAACTTGGAAGCAAATATCTCAAACTTTCAAAAATAGAACACTTAATGCTTGTCAATTTAAATGGAAAAGGATTACTTTGAATGGTGGAATTGAGTTTAGCGATGATGAAGAATCTAAATCTGAAAATGAGAATGAGAATAAGAAGAAGAATGAAATTATCATTAAACCTAATTTTAATGAATCAATCAAGCGGTCAAGTGAATCTGAGTCTGAAGATGGTCCAAATAAACGAAGTAGAGTTGCAAATCCAAACCTATCCTCAACTTCAATAAGACAACTTCAATTTCAACCTCACAAACAACAACCTTTGAATCAATTGAATAAAAGTTTAAGTGATAGTTTAAGTGGTAGTGTTAGTAATAGTTGTAGTGGTACAAATAGTAATAGTGTACCAATGATTAATAGTGCCCTTAATTCAGAGAGCTCAATTTCTTCAATTACAGTAAGCAACAACAATGAGAGCACTATCGACTACATAGATGACGGTTTACAATCTCGTTCATCTCCTTTCCCCCATTATCTAGAGTAAGTAAATGGTTTAAGTGTGTAGCATATTTTCTATAGAAGTAACCGAATTTCCCACACCACGTGACGCAAAAAGCTACGGCGGCTCAGCTTCTTTTTTTTTCTTCGGTTTGATGCGGAACTGACCCGTAAACAGCAACTTCAAATCGAATCATGGATGCATACATATCATATCGTATGTTGAAACTGTTCCCACTACTGATCAACCACTACACTATGTTACTCGGTGCTTTACTTACTATTACTTTCTTTTTGTTTGCTATCTATGCAATAGATAAATATAAGAAACCTCATACTGTTTATCAAAGATGGAAAAAATTTAATGATAAATATAGAATTAAAGAAGATTTATATTTATCTAAATTATTGATTGACTTCTTCAATCATTATATAATTCAATGTAAAATTACTAAAAAATTTTCACTTTGGTATGAATTTGAATCAATTGCAACATCTGAAAGAAATAAATTTAGGATTGCATTGAATTATCCAAGACAAATTGTTAAAAATTTTAATGAATTACCTAATGAATCAGCTTTCCAAGTTGAATCTTTCACATATCATGAATTATATTTATCAATTTTAAGGATGTCATATATTTTGAAAAACCAATATAAAATTAAGAAAAATGATATTGTTACAATTTATTTTATGAATAAACCTTTATTTATTATAATTTGGTTTTCACTTTGGAATATTGGTGCAATACCTGCATTTTTAAACTATAATTTAACATCTGATCCTTTAATTCATTGTATCAAAGTTGTTAATTCAAATTTTTTATTACTTGATGATGAATGTTTAGAAAATTTTAATAAAACGAGAGATTTAATTAATGAGAAATTACCAAATTTGCAAATAATTGAATTGAATGAAATCAATATAATGAATAATTTAAAAGATAATTCAAATAATAATTATTACAGAGAATCTGATAAAATTAGGGATAATAATGTTAAATATTATGATCCTGCAATTTTAGTTTATACATCAGGTACAACAGGTTTACCTAAATCTGCTGTTAATTCATGGCGTAAAATATTTATGGCAACACATTTATTCCCACATGCAATGCATATAAATAAAGATTCAAATATATATACATCTATGCCATTATATCATGGTACAGCATCAATTTTAGGAGTTTTACCTGCATTAATTAGTGAATCAACAATTTCAATTGGACATAAATTTTCGATTTCAAGTTATTGGACTCAAGTTAAAGTTTGTAAATCTAATGCAATTCAATATGTTGGAGAAGTTTGTAGATATTTAGTTGATTCAAATGAATTAATTAATGAAAGAGAATGTTATGGTAAAATTAAGTTAGCTTATGGTAATGGTTTAAGACCTGATATTTGGATGAAACTAAAGGAAAGATTTAAAATACCTGCAATTGGAGAATTTTATTCATCAAGTGAAGCACCATTTGCGACAACATGTTATGAATATAATGGAATAGGTGTTGGAGCATTACGTAATAATGGATATTTAGCTGATAAATTTTTATCATTACAATATCAATTAGTTAAGATGGATCCAAATGATGAAACCTCAATTTATAGGGATCCAATTACAGGATTATGTGAAACCCCTAAAATCAATGAAAAGGGTGAAATGTTAATGAAAGTTTTAAATCCTAAAAATATTAAGGCAACATTTCCTGGTTATATTAATGATGATAATGCTACATATTCTAAGATTATTAGAAACGTTTTCAAGAAAGGCGATGCATGGATTAGAAGTGATGATTTAATGCGTAAAGATGAAATGGGTTGTATTTATTTTGTTGATAGAATGGGTGATACTTATAGATGGAAATCTGAGAATGTTAGTACAACTGAAGTTGAGAATCAAATTTTAGAGAATGTTAGTGAACTTAAGAATTGTGTTGTTGTTGGTGCCAAAGTTGAAAATCATGAAGGTAGAGCAGGTTATGCATTGGTTCAAACTGTTAATGATAATAGAGATATCAGCAATAATGATCAAAAATTAAGAGAAATTCTTGATAAAATTGCTACAGCTGCATTCACTCATCTCCCACATTTTGCGAGACCCGTTTTTGTTACATTTGCGAATATTGCACTTACGGAGAACCACAAAATCAGCAAGAAAGTTTTCCGTGATCCTGTGCTACCGTCGGGCAAGAGTGGGAACTTGGTGGTTTACTATCTCGACACTAAGAGCAGAAAGTACCAGCGTCTCGACGATGCCACGTACGCGCAGATTGCATCGGGCAAAATCAGGTTGTAGCATTGTCTGCTATGTAGAGGAGGGGAAGTGAAACAACAACATACTGGCATTGACGTTGACATTGGCATTGATGTTGGCACGGAGAATACGCTCGCTGAGTTTTTCCGGCCGGTGCCGGCGCAGAAACGCAGCACCAGCCGCACCAGCCGCGTGGCGCAGCGCGGCGATGGCTGACGGCTGATGACTGATTCCGCTCCCGGTCGACGTTGACGTTGCGCTCCGTTCCGCCAGGGCACGTTTCCCGTCACTCTTTCTCTTCTCCTTCTCCTTCTCCTTCTTGTCTGCTGCTGCTGTTGTTGTTGTTTCCGCTGCTGCTGATACTGCTACAGCTGCTGCTACTGCTACTGCTATTGTTGCTACACACTCGCAGATGACCGTATGTAGGCGCTGCCGTGGCAGCCACGGTGCTTCTCCGGCCAGGGTCTGAACCGCTACACCGCCAGGATTGTCTTTCCATTTTATCGTGACATTACATGGCATGACATTTCATGGCATGTTTTCGGGCATCCTTCCTTCACACACACATCTCAGTTCCAGCGTACTAACACTCCACACACACCCTCCACTGGGCTTCCTCTATTCTGCTGCAGCTACAGTCCAAGATGTTCATTCAGAATCCCAACGTTGGCAACAGAAACCAGATCGAAGACTGGAGAATCACTGGTTACAATCCGCTCACTCCACCTGACTTACTTCAGTCTGAGTTCCCACTCAAACCAATCAACGAGAAAGTGATTTTACAAGGTAGAAACGACACTGTCGATATTTTGAAAGGTGCAGATGACCGACTTTTAGTTGTTGTTGGACCTTGCTCAATCCACGATCCGCAAGCTGCCCTTGATTACTGTGAAAGACTCGCACAGCTTAACGAAGAACTTAAAACTGAATTGCATATAGTCATGAGAGCTTACCTTGAGAAACCTCGTACAACTGTTGGTTGGAAAGGTTTAATCAATGATCCTGATATCGATGGTTCTTTCAATATTAATAAAGGTTTAAGAATTAGTAGGGAATTATTCGTAAAATTAACTGAAAAATTACCAATTGCTGGTGAAATGTTAGATACAATTTCACCTCAATTTTTAAGTGATTTATTCTCTGTTGGTGCTATCGGTGCTAGAACAACTGAATCTCAACTTCATAGAGAATTAGCTTCAGGTTTATCATTCCCTGTTGGTTTCAAAAATGGTACAGATGGTACTTTAAGTGTTGCAATTGATGCACTTAAATCTGCTTCTCATCCTCATCATTTCTTATCAGTTACTAAACCTGGTGTTGTTGCAATCGTCGGTACTGAAGGTAATGAAGATTGTTTTGTTATTTTAAGAGGTGGTAAAAAGGGTACAAATTATGATGAAAATTCAATAAGAGAAGCTCAAGATGCTTTAATTAAGGCAAATAGTGTTGCACCAAATGAAGCTAGAATTATGGTTGATTGCTCTCACGGTAATTCTCAGAAAAATCATAAAAATCAACCAATAGTTGCATCTGAAATTGCTAGACAAATTGCTGCAGGTGCTCGTAATATTTGTGGTGTTATGATTGAATCAAATATTGAAGAAGGTAGACAAGATGTACCTCCAATCGAACAAGGTGGTAAAGATGCTCTTAAATATGGTTGTTCAATTACAGATGCTTGTATCGATTGGAATGATACAGTTGCTGTCCTTAAAGAACTTGCAAACGCTGTCAAAACTAGAAGAAATCTATAATCTTTAAAATTGTAAATAAAAATACGTTTTCTCTATTATTATTATTCCTACTCTTTTATAAACTACAAAAAAAGAATATCCTTAATTCATTACTTTATCCATTCATTCATTATTTCATCCGTTCATTCATCCGTTCATTCATTCATTTACTCAATCTATTTATTTACATGCGACTGTACTTATTCCTACAACTACAACATTGCAGTAACAACTTTTGTTGCAATCTTCACTCCAGGGCTTACTTTCCTCTTACCATCAGTAAAATCCTTCAATTGAACTTCTGAAGTATATTTCATCAAATTATCAACTTCCCCCTTCATAGCATTCTTCAAATTCTCATCCTTTGTAATGATTAATGCATTAGTTTCAAGATCTAATCCATAAGATCTTTTAGTATAATTAGAACTACCAATAACTGTTATACTTGGAGTCTCTTCCTTCGGTAATGTAATCCATAAACCTTTCGCATGATATGACCATCCATTAGGTGTATTAACTATACCATTTTGCCATTCAAACATTTTAATTCTTTCCTTAATATCAACAAAACCATTCTCAAATTTCTTTTCAATTTTTTTTAAAAATAATTCACAATTATAAACATATGCATCAGGTAAATAATAACTTATACCTTTTGATCGATAAAATGAATTAGCTTCTGGTGATGCAGTTATAATTTTACCACTAGCTTGACAATTGATTAATCTATCACGAATTTGGGAATGAACATTAAAATATCCTGCAGTTATACTAAATTTTGAATATTTATTATCTAATAATGATAAAATTCTTAAAATACTTTGTAATTCTGTTGATTGATCTTGATTTAACAATGGTGTAAATGATGAAATCGGATAAACAATAGTTTCAACTTCTGATTTCTCTTTATTATCATTCAAAATAGTTTCACCATCTTTCTCATCGTATGGTTCTAAATCTTTAGCTTTATACTTCGATTTTAAAATTGGAATTAAAACTCTAGAGGCATCATGTCTAAACCTTTCTAGATTCAAATTTGGTTGAGATGCCTTATTAGATGTTGGCCAATCAAGATAAAATCCTTCAGTTCTATTCTTACTTGGCATCATTTGATAACTGAGAGAACTAATTGCATTTTGTACACGATGATAATAATTTGTTAATTCCTTATTTTTGAAAATATAATACCTATCTTGTCTATTAGTGAAATAATCGGTTGATAAATTGGCTCCAGATAATATAACTTCATCATCAAAACCATAAATTTTCATATGTTGTAAACCGTAAATTTCATTAAGTCTATTTGGTGTTAAAAATTCTTTTAATCCATATAAATTAGGTGTATGATATAACCTTAAATTAACTCTATTTTTACCATATTTTTCAACAAGTGGTAAAATTAATGTAGCTGTTGATTGCTTAGGTAAATCTCTAGTTGAACGTAAACAATCTAATAAAATATCTACTTTAAGTCCTGGTTTCTTCTCTAATTCTTCACTTATCAAATCAATAAGTTCATTCTGTGTTTTCCCAATATAAAGTGATGAAAGGAAAATTCTTTCATTGGCATTTCTTATCTTTTGAAGTAATGTCTGATAAAATTCAACTGGGTGTGTAATAATTTCAATTTCATCTTTCCCAAGCTCAAACCTTGGAGCAATTGCATCTAATTGTTGGATAGTCCCTCTTAATAAAGGATTAAATGCTAAGTAGTTCATTAATGGTGGGTTATTTACTTTGACAGTTGAAAAATGATGCTTTGCATGATGATTAAAAATTATTGTTAATCTATGCAATTGAGTATTTAGTGCAGGCAACATAATTCCTGGAATGTTGAAAGCTGATTTTCGGTTTTTCTAATGAAACTTGTATGATATACTGAATCTTGTAAAAAGTATTTACAGTTGTCAAATGGACCAAAAACTCGAAAATAAGTTGGTCTATTAAAAAAACCAAGTTAAAAATTAGATCGTGCATGTGAAGGGAAAAAAATGTCAAAGAGGAATGGATCGAATCAATCAAGGCTTTCCCGTCTGAGGTAAAAGAGAATGTGCTACAGCTTTTACTGACTGAAGAACCGGATGAAAGGTAGATGCAAAGTACTTGGTATAGAACACTAAAAACAGTATCAAGAATTATGAGTGAAGCAAATAAAGACATAATAAATGCTAACAACAACACTACCACTAAAAGAGGGGCTTTACCTCTTGTTGACGAGAACGGTTTCAAACTTCGTAAAGTTCATTTACCTGAAACAAAGGCAACAGTCCTCGGTGATGAGGACAAAAGTGTTCTTGATGATGATGAAAAGACAGAGTACTTGATTGATGGGAAACTTAGAAGGACAACCCCATATTATTATACTTACATGACATACTGTAAATTGAGATGGAGGGATCGTTCATTGTTGGATATTTTCTCCAAAGAGTTCCGGTTATACCCAGAATCATATTACGTGAAAGCTTTAGAAAATGGACAAGTCACTTTAAATGGTAAAAAGACAAGCAAGGATACCATAATTAGGAACGGAGATCTGATCTGTCACAGAATTCATCGACATGAGCCACCTGTTAGTTCTAAACCTATCAAAATAATACATCAAGATGATGATATTGTGGTTATTGATAAACCTAGTGGAGTCCCTGTGCATCCAACTGGTAGATACAGGCATAATAGTGTAACATTTATCTTGAAAAAAGAATTTGGGTTGACTGCTCACCCTTGTAACAGACTTGATAGATTAACATCTGGATTGATGTTCCTAGGCAAAACATCTAAATCTGCAGAGAAAATGGTAGATCAAATCAGAAATAGAGAAGTTTCTAAACAATATATTGCAAAAGTTGTTGGAGAATTCCCTGTAGATGAGATCACTGTAGACAAACCTATTGTGACCTATGATCCCAGAGTTTCTTTAAACGTGGTTGATGAGAAAAATGGAAAAGAAGCCAAGACAACATTTAAGAGGGTGAGTTACGATGGTGAATATTCCATCGTGCTCTGTAAACCTTTTACAGGTCGTACTCATCAAATAAGAGTACATCTACAATACTTGGGGCATCCAATTATCAATGACCCGATTTATTCTTCACCTCATGTTTGGGGAGAAAAACTAGGTAAAGATGGAGATTTTGATAAAGATAAAGTGGTCCAGATACTTGACAAAGTTGGCAAAACCACTTCAACTTCCAGTTGGCTTTATAGGAATAACACAATCGATAAACCAGTTGGAGAAGTAATAAGTGGTGAAAAATGTGAAATATGTGGACAAGATTTATACACTGATCCAGACCCCAACGATTTGGAGCTTTACTTGCACGCGTATAAGTATGAATCTAATAGTCCTGATGCTAAATGGTCTTATCACACTGAACTTCCTGATTGGGCACAAGAGCATTCTAAGAAATACATGAAGTTAGCTATAGAAGAAGCCAAAAAAAGTGAGCCAACATCAACTGCTTTTTGTGTTGGTGCATTACTTGTCAATTCAGGTGAAATATTAGCTACCGGTTATTCGAGGGAACTTCCTGGTAATACACATGCTGAACAATGTGCACTTGATAAATATTTTAAGCAAACAGGCAAGGATCGGGTACCACCTGGTACAGAATTATATACTACCATGGAACCATGTAGTCTAAGACTCAGTGGTAACGAACCATGCCTACAAAGAGTGATAAAACAATCGGGAAATATTGCAACTGTTTTCGTTGGAGTAATGGAACCTTCAACTTTTGTAAAACAAAATGTAAGTTATGCTGAGCTATCAAAAAATGGAATCAACTATTTTAAGGTAGACGGTTTTGAAAATGAAGCTATAGCTATTGCAGCTAAAGGGCATGAAACTCAAGATTAGAATTAGGGTTTATAGAATAAAATTTATGTAAATAATACAGTCTAGAGAAAAAAAAAAGAAAAAGATCAATGCTGGAATAAATTTTTAATTCTAATGTCAAGAACATTCTTATTAAAAGGAGACTTAAGAAATAGACCTATCTATACCTTACCTTTTTGTACACGACTTAAACGCTCTATGTCATCTTCTAAAATCCACCAAGCAGGCCAAAATCCTAATTCGTCAGGACGTTTCAATTGTGGATTTCTTACGGTATTATCGCAACCACCAAGTGAAGTATAACCTTTATCATATAAGGAACAATAAGTTATTGGAAAATCCGTATTAGCCGACTTAAGCTCTAACCATTTCAAAAAATACCAAATTTCATTAGTATGCCACTCAAGTATTGGATTGATACGCATGAAATCAGGCCAGCCACGATTTGTATCTGTCCTTTGTTGCAATTGCAGTTGAGAACCGTAAGGATCAGTACGACGTATTCCAACAATTATAGCTTCAATATGATTGTTTTGTTCAAGAAATGTTAGGAAACCGCATGGTAAGGTAGGATTTGCTGAAAATAGACATTTTATTGAACCTGGCAGTTGATTTTTAGATGGAACTTCATTTATTATTTGTGATTCTTCAGCGGATTCTTTATCTTGAAACAAAGTATAAACAGCTTTGAAATCTAGGCCATATTGTTTGACCGAATCTTCAATAAATTTTATTTGTTCAGGAAATTCAGTTTCCGTATGAACGTAAACTGCATTTATTTTGACTTCATCTATGGATATATTTCCCTTGCCTTCAATTTTAACAAATTTATATATCGATGCCATATATATGATCAGTTGTACAAGACAATCCTTACCACCATTATATGATATACTCAAACTATTCAAATCCCATTGTTCCAGAATTGATAAAAAATCATTATAAGTTTGTAAAACAACATTTTGTGTAATTTTGTGAAGATTAGAATCAAAACATAATGGATATAATGTAGGTAAATTCAATTCTTTGTGTTTTAGTAATATTGTCTCGTTATCTATATGGGTTATATTATTGAGTGAATCTAGCGGATCTGACTCCAGAAATTTGAGCACTAAATCATAGCATGCTTTCAAAGCTATAGCTGGAGATTTCATTGACAACTATAATGGTAGAAAGTTGTTTTGCTAACCGATATTTTTAAGTGGTGAATGATAATAGATCTGAAATTTTCTGAATTGTTTGAACTGTCTGAGATTTTAGTCTACCTAATCTCGGATTTTAGGTTTTGCCGAGGTGAGGGGGGATTCTCGAAAAAAAAAATAATGTTAGGAAGTACTATAAAAGAAAAGAAAAAATACGTTACCTACAACAACAGAGACAATTATAACATAGTTAAAAGTGAAAAAATTCTATATACAGTTTGGGATTACTTTATAAATAAAATGTTCATGGTAAGAATGCATTCTTTTTCCTGTAAATTGTTTCAATTTGTCTTGTTTCCATATTCATTTTTTGTATCACAACAACTTTTTTATCCTTTTCAGAACCAATAGTTTCTTCAGTTATTGGAAGGGTTGGTTTCAAGAACTTCCTCTTGAGTAGTAATTGTTGTTTCAAACTAAAGCAAGGTCTTGATAAAATTTCCATTGCTTCATTTTTAAGAGATTTAGATATTGGTTTAGTAACATCAGGAATTAATTCCTCTAATTTAGCAATTGATTCTTGTCTCATAGCTTCTGCTTCTTCATTTGTTAAATTATTAACTAATCTATAATGAGCATCAAACATTATTGTAGAATCAATTTTAGATGCCAAGTTTTTATATTCTTCAGATTTTTTAGTCAATTCTTCTTCACTGATTTCATTACGTTTAAAAGCTAATTTAAGATCATCAATATAATAATAAGTTGCAATATATCTAGAATCATCTAATGATTTACCACCACGTAAATAACCATCAATTTTAAGTAATCTTTGAGCAGATAATTCAATTTCATTTTCATTTAAATCTTTCAAATTTTCAAATGTTGGAATCTTAGATTTAAAATCATTTAATTTACTAATTCTATTTTCCTCTCTTTTAATTAAATTTTCTTCAATTTTAGGTTTCAAAAGTTGAACTTTACGTGGTAAATATTCAAATTCTTCTATTGCATCTCTACCTTTTAAAACAACTTTACCTAATCTTCTCGGCGTTGGATCAAAATGTGGATAAGGTAATTTATCTTCCTTTCTTAATGCAACTCCAATGAATTTTCTCTTTGGATGGAAAGGATCAAGATAATATCTAACAAATCCTGGTTCTAATGCAAATAATGTATGATCTTTACCTATTCCAACATTGAAACCTGGATACCATTTAGTACCTCTTTGACGATATAAAATTTGACCTGTTTTAACTTCATGACCTTCATATTTTTTAGGACCTAATCTTCTACCTGGAGAATCTTGCATATGAGTTTTAGATGAAACGACTTTTTTATGAGCATTTCTAATTTGAATTTTAGAAAATGATGTGAATGATACAATTGTATCTAAAGATGAACGTACCACTGTATGTAAAGATGTAAACATGATTGTGGTTACGTTTGTTATGTAAATTTTAAATGTTTCAACTATACCTTTAAACCTCACAAGAACTAAAATCATGTTCGATTTTCCACGCTATAACATTTAAGCGCGCGCATTATTTAAGGGAAACCGTCCGGGTAACCCAATTAACCAACTATGATTAAGATTTATTTGGGTATGGTAAAACGAAAACTCTTTCAACTGGTGTTAATTTATTAGCATCTTCTTCACCTTCAAATCTTAACATACAAATATTATTCCTCGTTTCAACTACTTCAGCACGATAAAAAGTAGTTGTTTCAGGGTATTGAGCTAAAACTTTTGTTTTAGGTTTATAAGGTTTAAGTTTATCTAAACCATTAAATGGTAATTGTAAAGGTACAAGTATAACTTCTTTATAATTTGCTTTAAAAACTTGACCTTGAGGATGTTGTTGATCAGGTTCAGGATCGAGTATTTCAAATCTAGTTTCAGTTATAATTTTAAGTACACGACAAAGTATCCATTCATCATTACTATTTGGTCCACCTTTCGAATAAGCAACTTGAGAATTTGGTAAAATTGGTGTTGAAGCATTATAAATTGAGGAATAAAATGATCTACCAAATTTACCATTATAAGTTGATAAAGGTGGTGGTGATGGATAACCATACCTTGAACCAATTGTAATCATTTTCTCATTACTATTTGAAGGTGATGAGACTTCTGTTGCTTTTGTTGTTGTCTTTGTTGTTGTCGTTGATGATGATGATGCAGATGATGATGATGGTGCAGTTGCAGATTTCGATGAAATTTCTCTTGCTGTGGAACTTCTTGTTGACGTTGATCTAGGTCCTTTACCTATACCTTTACCCTTACCAGAAGGTTTAATAGGTTTATCATTAATTGAGATTGAATTGGTTGACCCACCAAGACGCCCTCTATTACGAGTTAAAAGTTTAGATTGATCGATACTTGAATTGGTTTCAATAATATCGTCATTATCATCATTTTTAATATCATTATCGGTATTTGGATCTATTTCTTTAATAATTTGAACATCAATTGGAGGTGAAAATTTAGTAAATTCAATATTAGATTTAGATAAATAATCTTCAACTAAGTTAATTGTTTTAATTAATTTATCATGAGTTGAAATTAATTTATCATCATCAATTGAAGTAATTAATTTATTTGTCGAAGTTAAGGAATCATTCTTATCTTTATCTTGATTTCTCCTCCGAATCTTAACGTTTTTCTTTAATTTTGACACACCATAATTATCTTTACCTAAATTTAGTGCTATATCATTCAATGAATCATGAATTTGTTGCATTTTGTTGATTCATGTAGAATAGAATAAGGAAGGTTGTTCATTTATCATGAGAGATTAATAGTTGTGTTATGTTATGTTAGTTGGCGCGGCTTATCCAATTTATTTGATTTTTGAAATCCGAGAAGTTGTGTTCTGTTATAGATAAAGATAAATTAGATATAATGAAATTGTACACAAGATAATTAGTAAATAAATAGATAGATTAGTTAATAAAATAAAAAAACAATATGTTAATTGATTAGTAGATTCAGCAATTCGATGTGAATCTATGCAGCCAGCTGCAAATAGAACAGGGAAATTGATTTAACTAACAATTGAGCTGATACTCATTTTGATGCCTTTATCATTTTGATTTTGATTTTGATTTTGGTTTTGATTTTGATTTTGGGATTGATTCTGGGATTGATTATGGGATTAATTATGGGATTGATTTTGATTTTGATTCTCTTCCTCGTTAATTTGAGAATCTTCATCAGGGTTATTTCCCTTCAATTCACCTTTAGGTCCAATAACAGGTTTGTTGATTAAATCATTATTTGTATTTGATAAATTAAAACCTTTCTTGAAAATATCTTTACGTAAAGTTATATTGTTATCATCATTAATTTGTAGTAAAGGTAAGTTTGATTGAAAATTTAATGATTGTTGAGTTGTGAAGTTGTTATTATTATTATTATTATTATTGTTATTATTTGATATTGAATATTGATTTAAAGATGTTATACTATGACGACCTAAAGATTCATTTCTATAATTTGATAAACTACTACGCCTATTTGAATTAGTGATACTACCAACAGAACCACGATGATTATAGATTGAAGTTGGTATTGCCCACATTGAACCACGACGAGATGTTGAACCAGTTGAAGAGTTTGAATTGTTTAAAATGACATCATTTGAACTAATTGAAGAAGTACGTGAAGATCTGATACGTGGAGAACTTGTTGTTGATTCAAAATTTGGTATTGAAGGTGGTGGTGATAATAGATTATTTGAGTTTGTTATTGAAGTTAAAGGTGGTAAATTATAGTTTGAATTAATTGAAGCAACAGAATGTCTCCTCTTTGTTGAATTATCATTTTTCAGCTTACGTTTACGAGAATCAGCTGATGGTGATCTTGAATGAGATTTTTGATGAAGTTGAAGAGTAGATTGAGTGTTTGAAACGGAGTTATCAATTTGATCATCATCATCAGAGGTATTATTATTAATATTATTATTGTTGTTGTCTTTATCATCATCTTTATCTTTGTTATTGTTCGAATTACTAATAACTTTCCCTGTCATCCTTTTACGCCTATTCGTACCTCCATTCCACCAATTTTTAATTGCATTATCACTTCTGCCATTAAGATGACGAGCAATTTCAGCCCAACGTTTACCATATTTTTCAACCAATTCTTCAATTAATTTACCTTCTTCAGTAGTAATTGGTGTTCTATTTAAAGAAGGTTTTAAATTTTGATGATACCTTTCTCTTGCTTGCTTTGCGGTTCTAGTTTCTAATAATTGAGAGATTTTAACCCAATTTAAATTTTTCTCACCACCAAACATTGAAACTAAATCGAGTAATTGTTTATCTTCCTCGGGTGACCAAGGACCTCTACGCAGTTTGGCAGTTGAATTAGGATTAGGATTAGGATTAGAGTTGGGATTAGATTTAGAGTTTGTAGTTGTGGTTGTAGGTACAGTATTTGCATTTAAATTATTTGTTGATATTATATTGTTAGCGGTATTGTTAGGATTAGAAGGATGGATTGGTAGTGGCTGGAAGGCATGAGAAGGTAGAGATTGTGGTATTGGTTGATGCCCCAAATGTGGGGGTGGTAAAACGTGAGGATGAGGATGAGGAGGGGGAGGGGGAGGACCATGTTGAGGTAAATGCTGGGGTGGGAGTTGATGCTGCGGGATTTGGTGATGTGGGACTTGCTGGATTGGAACTTGCGGTAGCAGTTGCATTTGAGGTACACCGTTGACATTTACACTGATTGGCGGCATTGTCACACCGTACGGTAAGGGATGATGCATTGGATGCTGCATTGGGTGGTGTATTGGATGCACTATTCGCTGTGGCTGCTGCAAGAACTGCTGGTGTTGTTGAAACGATTGCTGTTGCTGATGTTGCTGCTGTACCTGCTGTTGTTGGTGTTGCTGCTGCTGTTGTTGTTGTTGCGAGACACCCATCATGTTGAGAGGGGGGTCTGGTCTGGCATAAAGTGGAGGGTTGCCCGTAGCCATATTAGTGCTGCCGTTACTGTTACTGAGTGGATTCTGCGGTATAATGTGAGACAATCTGCGCTGTTGTTGGGAGGAGGTGCTCTCTGGGGACTTGAACGCCGACGAGAACGGTGCCAAACCTGGCGCTGCTGCGCCAGACGCAGCAGCAGCAGCAGTAGCAGTTTTTGGAGTGGCTGAAGTGTCTGCAGTGGTAGCAGTTGTGTTATTGTTGGAGCTGGAGCTGGAGTTGGAGCCCGCATTCTGGGTGGAGTTTCTGTCCGAGTTGGCGTTTGTGAGCGTCGAGACCGACGAGACAGAGGCGGACGCTGCAGAGGACATGGCAGAGCTGGTCTGTGAAGGTCTGTACTGGACTGGGGTGGTCGTGTCTGGACTGTGCAGTGAACGTCTGCGTGTGTGATGGCAACGCAGAAGAAGACGGGGTCCTGGTCCGGTCTGGTCTGGTCTGGTCTGGTGTGGTCAGTCAGGGTGTG
>JANIWQ010000063.1:0-63520 GCA_030555725.1 Pichia sp. yHMH446
GGCAGCGAACGGCAGCGGCGACAACGCGCCAGCCGCGCGCTAAGGCGACGCAGCGCGACGGGGCGGGACGGGTTGCCTGACAGGCTAGCCGCGCTATTATATTGTGGGGCGGGAGGCCCGGCGCGAGCGCCTGGCGCGAGCGAGGGAAGCGAGCGATTGGATTACTCGATATACCGGACACTAGCCACGTCCCCTCGCGGGGCTCAGCGCACACAGTCTGTCGCTCTCACAAGCACACTCGCAAACACACGTTAACACTGGTTTACACTAGTTCACACCTTAACACGTTACCACCGTACTTAACACACGATACCACTCACCACCATGCTTAGACGAGTGGTGGAGAGTGGTCAGAGTGGTGAGGGTGGTGCAGTGTGGAGCGGAGCGGAGCGGTGCTTGTGCTGCTGCCGCTGCTGGCCAGATTTGCTTTCTGTCCCGTGGCTGTAACACCACCCTGTGCTTGATTTGCTTCACCACGTCCTATCGATGTGCATCATTCAACGACTCAACCATTCAGCTCTCCATCTATTCACCTCTCATCTCTATCTATCGACACTTATCTTAACGCTCCTGTACAGTAAATAGTGCTGCACTCAAATGTCCTCCCGGTCACCCGCACATCTTCGCTCGTAGCAGCATCATCACCCCGTCTACTTCTAATCATCAGTAAACGTTACCGCTTCATCGCTGCCATTACCTGTTCTCCTTCTTTTCTTACCTACCTACCTACCTTTCCCCTTTCTCGGTCCATTTTATTCTCTCATCACTTCATTCCGATCTTTTTTTTCCTCCGACTCCTTCTCTCTCACTCCCTTCTTCTTCTTCTTCTCTACTACTTCTCTTCTTCTCTACTTCTCTTCTTCTCTTCTTCTCTACTACTCCTCTTCTTCTTTTCTCTTCTTCTTTCCATCTCTTCAGTTCTCCCCCCTTTCCCTCTCTTATCTCCAGACCACTTACCTGATTCGTCACTTTCCACTCCTACTACACCTCAAGCATATCTATCTACTTTACTCTCCGCCCTACACTATCTAATCATGCTTCCCAACTACATATCAGCTGCAATACCTCTATCAAATGCTGTTAATCTTCAGCCTCAACAGCATGATCATCAGCCTCACCCTCATCTTCATCCTCATCCTCATCCTCATCCACAACAACAAAATTCTCTTCAACAAATTCAAATCCCGATCCCCCCCTCATTAAATGCTAAGCAATACCAACAACAACAACAGCACCTACAAATTTCACAACAACAATCAGATCAGCCTATATCACAAACCTCTTCCTCTAATACTATCTCAACAACTAACTCAACTGTAAATTCTTTGAATCCAAACTCAAATAATTCTCCAATAAATTCTCCAAATTCAGCAATCTCCCCTAAAAATCATATCTTACTACCTCCTTTGCCCAACAATAATAATAATAATAATACGACCACTACCACTACAACTACCAATAACAATAATAACGGTACTACCAACAACCAACCTTACAATAAACTATCTTATTCTTCAGATTCTACAGAGTATACCAATTATAACAACAATAACCAACTACAACAACAACAAAATCAGCAACTACAAAAGCAGGATTCTGGTACTACCAACTCAAATATATCAACTTCACCATCCAACTCTGCTTTGCCCCCTCTTTTCAAATACTCAGATCATCATCAACAACAACAACAACAACAACAACAGCAGCAGCAGCAGCAGCTACCTCAGCAACAACAACAATTTCAGTATCCACCATACAACCAGTACCAATTCAATTACAACCAGTTTCATCAGCAGCAATCTCAACAACATCAGCAACAACCCCATCCCCAACCCCAACCCCAACCCCAACCTCCACAGCAATCCCAACAACCACACCAACATTCATCGGTATACTATCCTCTCGGTTATGGTGTTAACTTGAATGGCATCAGTAGTATAGGTTACAACAATTTTAATCCTGTATCAAATCCTAACCTCAACTTAAATCCACTTCAGCACTCTCATAAGCAACAACTAGAATTACTACAACATGTTCAGTCTCAACAAACACAATCTCCTTATCTAAATCATCATCAACAACAACAGCAACAACATCAACAACATCCACCACCACCACCTCCACCACAACATCTACCACTTGTCCAACCATCATCTTCACAATCTTTAACATCTCAACCTTCGCATATACCACGTAATAGATTACCTAAATCTGTTACAAAATCTACTAATCCTCGTCCGAAAAGGAAATGTCCAATTTGTAATAATCATTTCTCAAATTTAACAACTCATAAGGCAATTCATAATAAAGATAGTAAACCTTTTATTTGTAATACTTGTCAAAGACCTTTTAAAAGAGTTAATGATTTATTAAGGCATGAAAAATGTCATTTATCTCAATTAGGTGAATGGGAATTTCAATGTCCTTTCCATCCTGGTAATAATTCAAATGCGAAATCAAATATTGATTCAGTTTCAACTGAAGAAATTTGTCATCATACAGGTTATTTCACTCGTTGTGATACCTTTAAAAATCATTTGAAGGCAATCCATTTCAAATATCCTCCAAATACTCTCAAATCTGATAGATTAAATGTTAGTGGTCATTGTCGTGAATGTAAAAAGAAATTTATCAATGTTCAAGATTGGATGATTAATCATATAGAACAAAATTCTTGCCCCAAAATGATTAATAAACTTGAAAATTAGAGTAGCTGTCCTTTTCTTTCCTTTATATACGTATTTACAGTAACTGTTATTTTATAGATTTAAATGCATACATTATCGATTTTTTTTATATCAATTTTCTGTGCTTTTTGTGCATGCAGCTCTAGCCCCGTTTAGCCGCTCTTGCAAATCCCGGAGCGAACTAATTATATTAGTTACAACTTTTTCCTCTCCTTTCGTTGTTGCACGTGATGTTACCGTTCCGATCTCGGTTTCGGGGGAATCGAGGGAAAGGATTCCCCCGAAATCAACAATTCTCACATCTCATACCCTCAAAAACTCAACAAGTCAATTCAACATAACTTCTTTTCCCTTTTCATAACAAAATAAACAATCTAATAATTAATGAGAATGATCAAATCAATTTTAATTACATTAATCTCATTATTTGGTTTATCATCTTATAAATATCTACCTGGTAGTTATAGTTTAAGATTTTTTTGGATAACTTTTAAACATTTATATTTAAAACCATTATCTAAAAAAATTAAATCTCCATTTACTGAAAATATTAGATCAACTTATTGTTCTTTACTTGAATGTGATTTATTTGGTTTACATAAAAATAATGTAACTTATTTCACAGAATTAGATTTAGCTAGAACTGATACAATCTTAAATTCTTTACATAATTATTTTAAATCTTATCATTTAAATGGTAAAAAATTTGCCTTTATACCATTATCTTCAATTACAAATCATTTCTTAAAAGAGATTAAACCTTTACAATCTTATAAAATTAATTCAAAAATTGTTGGTTGGGGTGAAAAATGGTTATGGACAATTTCAATTTTCACAATTAATGAAGAATTTAATAAAAATGAATTTTTAAGAAATCAATCAAATTTTAATATTAATAATTCAATTCCACCACTTTATTATTCAAATCAAAGAATTGTTGCAATTTCAATAGGTAAATTAATTTTCAAGAAAGGTCGTAAAACTATTAAACCTTGGGAAATTATTGTTGAATCTGGTATAGATGATCCTAAAATTAATGAAATTGCAGCGAATTTCGAACAAAGAATTATCGAAAATTTATATAATCCAATTGAAATTTTATCAATTTATGAACAAGCTTTATAAAATAAGTTTTTATAGTTTTAATTAAACAGTCAATCTTCTAAAAAGAAGGTATTTCTTTAAAAATGAAATCTGCTTATTCTAATCCTGCATTTGCAGCTTTAGGTATAAAAAAGATTAAATTACCATCTAAAAATTGGATGATTTTTTGGACAGTTTTAGGTACTTTAACAGGTGGTATAATTTATGATAAATGGCAACAAAGAATTTTAAGGGAAGAATTTATGAAGAAATATGAAAATAAAATTAATAATTTTAATACTTTAATTAAACCAAGGAAATTAAGAATTTATATTTCACCACCACCAAATGATTATTTAGATGAAAGTTTAAAATATTTTAGAAGATTTGTTAAACCAATTATAAATTCTTCAGGTTTAGATTATGAATTAATTACAATGGAAAGACAAGGCGATATTAGATTTAAAGTTGCTGAAGAAATTAGACAAATTAGAAGACAAATTGCAGGTTTACCAAATAATTCAAATGAATCAAATGAATCAAATGAATCAAATTCAATCTCAGATTCAACTTTAAAACCTACTGCAATTAATCCAATTTTTACATCAATTAAATCAAAATTACCTGATAATTTAGAAAATGAAAATTCAACGAAATCTTTAAAAGAACTTTATAAACCAATGGATGTTTTAGGTATTGAGAAACTTTTAGGTAATTTTGAAGATCGTGTTAAATTAGTTAAAAATGAAGATTCTTTAGTCGATGATGTAAGAAATTCTGGTGGTATTATATGTATTGGACGTGGTGCTTATAAAGAATATATTAATGGTATTCATGAAGGTTTACTTGGTCCACTTGAAGAACCTAAAGATGATAATAATAATATTATCAATGATGAACAAATAAATGGAAAAGATTTAGAAGAGGATAAAGATAAAGTTGATAAAAAATATGCTCCAAAACCTTATATTATTGCATCAGATTATGATAAATGTTTACCTGCAAAAGAATTTAATTTAGATATTATAGATTGGAATAATGATGAACAAATTTTACAATCATTACAAAAATTAAGAGATAAAGAAACTAATAATCCTTATTTTTTCACTCAACCAATCTTAGAATTAAGAAATTATAATGTTGCCGGTTTCACTAAACAACCTGAAAGAATTTGGAGATTTTATAATAAAAGATTTCAATTAATCGAATATAATGAGAAACTTTCAAATCTTATTGAAAAAAAATGGTGTTCATTCACAAATGATAAAATTGATGAAGGTATTCAAGAAGAATTCGATTGGCCTTCATCTTGGTTAGAAACTGCTAAAAAAAATGATAGTGAATGGGTAAGAGAGTTTAAAGGTGATGAAAGAATTATTAAATTATTATCATCTTATAATTGTGATTGTACTGATTCAACTAAAAAAGATTGATTAACTAATTCATTCATCTCTTTAAAGTGTACATAGTTAAATATATAAATTAATGACGAATAGTTTTATCCATAAAATGTATATACTATTCCTTAGAGAGAAAGAAAAAAAAATTACTATCGAAGACATTATCAATTTAACCTTCAGTTAAAGCACGTAAAACTGCAGGTCTATGCATCATACGTTTAGTCCATTTATAAACTTCAGGAAATTCAGCTTTTAAATCAATTCCAATTTTATCAACAACGTAGTTCCATGGAACAAAACATAAGTCTGCAACTGTACATCTTTCACCTACTAACCAAACAGGTGAATCAAAATATCTTGACTGACTCATTGGTGTTAATCCCATTGAATAAGATTGTGCATTTTCAGAATCTAATTCCATAATTAAAGCTTCCCGACGTTCACTTAATGCCATCTCTAAAACTCCATAAACTCTTCTTACTTCATCGGTATATCTATCAATAGCTGATGGAACATTAACTGTATGAAAGTATCGGAAATGTAATGCTTGACCAATCATTGGTGCATGACCTGAAGTTTGGAAAAATAACCATGATAAAATTTGACTTTGTTCAATTAAATCTTCTGACCATAAATCTGGACAAACATTTTCATCTTTCCATTTTTTATTAACTAAATAAACTATAATACTTCCACTTTCCCATAATGATATACTTTTATTACCTCTGTTATCAGCAGAATTACTATTACTAGTATGATCTATTAAGGCTGGAACACGTCCATTAGGGTTCAACTGTAAAAATTGTGGTAAACGATGATCATTTTTATTAAAATCTAAATGAATTGTTTGATATGAGTAATTTAATTCAGATAATATTATAGCAATTTTAAAACCATTTGGTGCAGATCGATGTGTTATTAAAGAAAATCCTTCATTTGGCATAGGTCTGCTGAAAAATGCTCGTAGTTCACTAGTTTCATCAACAGGTTGTTCATTTCCCTGAAGTTGACCAGATTGAGTCTGTTGTGATTGTTGAGGTTGGGTCTTTTGTTGCTGTTGTTTCTGTTGCTGTTGTTGTTGTTGTTGTTGTTGCTGCTGCTGTTGTTGATGATGTAGCTGGTAATTTTGTTGAAATTGTCGATTCTGTAAACTGTTGTTGTAAAATTGGTCATTTTGATTGAGATGCTGGTCGTCTTGAGTTAAATGTATGTTTCGCAAACCTGCAGAAAGATTTGACACATTCTGAGAATGGTTGTGGTTCATAGGAAATCCTCCGCTATTCATTTGTACTGATTATTGTATGTGTTTCTCTGATTTCTATGTACAACTAAATAATGTTCACTGTATCTGATTTGTCGTTACTGGGGTGACACATATCGGTTATAGTTAGTCCCAGCCGCAGTTCCTAACGCTGAGAATCGAGTGCACGGGTGTAAGCTTTGTTTTTCTCAAAGATTTGTACCAAAGCCAAATCTTCTTCTTGTACTGTACCGAAACTAAAACCAAAACATTATCATCCTCGATTCCACACGTCTACCTCTGGTTAACAAATATGATGACTCCGATATCGATAGGGAAAGAGGTGTGGGCGTCTTTTTGCATCGCTAGACAGAAAAGTTTCACCTTATCAGAAATGGAAACTTCGTTTGATCCTTTTCCAACGCTGAAAAAACTACCACAAACTTTGCAAGATACTCCTAAATCAGTAATATTTCGTTATTCTTTGCTAATTATGGTTATTCTGTTTTCAATTGCTATTATGCCATTACCTTTATTTATCAAGCTAATTTTGATTTCAGTTCTATTATACATTAATTTTGCTCCAATTCTAGCACAATTTTTTAATAACGGTTTACCTGTTCTTGGGTGGGTATTTCTGTTTTTCACATCTAAATTCATTCCATTAGAAATGAAACGCCCCATTTCAGTTAAGGTTTTACCAGCTCTAGAGACAATGTTTTATGGTGATAATCTATCTGAAATTTTAGCATCAAAAACCAACACATTTTTAGACATTTTTTCATGGTTACCCTACGGTATAATTCATTTTTCACTCCCTTTTATTGTTGCGTTTCTAATATTTATTTTTGCACCTCCTAAGACTCTTCCACAGTTCTGTTGGTCTTTTGGCTTTATGAACTTAACAGGGGTTGTTATCCAAAATTTAATTTTCTCTTGTGCACCACCATGGTACAAAGTTTTGCATGGATTAGAAAATGCAAACTATAATATGGATGGTTCACCTGGTGGTTTAGGAAGAATCGATAAATTACTCGGGCTTGATCTTTACACATCTGGTTTTACCCATTCTCCCCTCATTTTTGGTGCAATGCCATCCTTACACTCAGGTTGTTCAACAATGGATGCATTATGGTTATCTTATTTATTTCCTAAAGCATCACCTATTTGTGTCTTATATGTTACATGGTTGTGGTTTTCTACGATGTATTTGACGCATCATTATTTTATTGATGTTGTTGTTGGTTCTTGTATGGCTGTGGGCTTTTTTATGTGTGTCAAGTGGAGAGGAAAATTAGCTTTTAACAATAAATTTTGCAGATGGGATTATGAATCTTTAGAATTCCATGATGTATGGGTTGAAGATCCTTTGAAACAATCAGAATACGATGACTTCAATGTACCAGCTAATGATTTAGAAAATCAAATTCCAATGAGTGAACTAAACTCATCTTCGAATGATATCTCACAAAATGAAAGTTCAGCTAAAGCAAATGAAGGATCTCGTGCATTAAATGATGATGATTTAGAGGTAGAATCTGACAATGATGAAATTTTGGAAGCCAATGATGTTGAGAAATCTGCTAACAAAACAATCAAAAAGTTTCCTAAAACTTACAAAGAGTCCTTTGAGGCAACAATACCCCATACTAAAAGTTCAAATATGAATTCGGATACCAACTCAGCTCTTAATTAGATTGGGCCTTTTTCAATCGAAATTTTTGGTGCTGAAAATTCGTCCCTGCACAAGTTTAATATCAAATTTAGTCGAATGTATTTTTTATTGTTCAAGGATGTCATTTATAAACTGTTATAATATATACAAATCAATAATTTAATGTAATTTAATGAATTTCTTTTAACTTGATGTAATTTGATTCATTATAAATTAAAAACTACCTATCGTTCCTCATCGTGCTTCTTACCTCTTCCTCTGCTAGAGTGACCTCTACCACGATGAGCACGATTACTCCGACTTCCACCTCTACCTCTATCTCTATTTTTGCTGTTTGAGCTACCCACATAGCTAGCATTACCACCATTCATTTCTCTTTGAACCCTTCGACTCTCTTCTTCCCACCATCTGGCAAACTCTTGCTCAGCTCTGATATCATCTAAGGATCTGGTTGTGACAGCTGGAGTCACAGTAGGGCGTGCGATAACAGAATCGATTCTTGTTTGCTCTAAGGAGATGGATTTCTTTTTAGTAGCCTTAACATCGGATAATGAAGGGAAAAGTGCTGTATTCATTTTATTGGGGGCAATAATTGTCGCAATACTTATTTCTTTCTTTACAGGAGCTGAAGATTGAGACGCAATTGAGGTCTGAGGTGATTGTGAATTGCTATCACCTGAAGAAGAGTCAATAACTTTTGGTGTCTTATTACCCCACGCGTTAGGCAATTCCCATGATGTTTTCTTCTTATCATTATTAGCGGTATGAATATCCTGCTTAGATTTTAAAGTTTCCTCAAAATCCTTTTTCCTCTCCTTTTGCGAAGGTTTAAGTGAAGTACTTATTTTACTCTTCAGCTTCAAAGCTGGTTTCTTAACTGAACGCGTTGTCAAAACTTCATCGATTGCAGCAGATGTAGGTGGTGTAGTATTCAAAGTAGTGGATGATCCTACTTCAATGTTATTATTTGATGGATCGTTACTTATGATTGATATTGAACTTCTGGATCTAGAAGCAGGCTCCTGTTTTGTTAAGTCTATTGAGAAGGATGAATTCGAATATGATCTAGAGGAAATCCACGAAACTCCAGATGTTTTACCACCATTCAGAGAGGATTGTCTTCTTTCTTTGCCTACAACGACAAATCCATTAGAATCATCATCTTCAATGGCACTCCCGGATAAAGAAACTACACTCTCTGACCTCAGTTTCTGAATATTAGAATCGATAGTTGAGCTCGACGAGCTTGACCTCAGTAGGTTATTTGATTTCCTTCTTGGGGCAATCATGTTATTTTGTTTTCTTTTCTCTTCTTCACTAATTCCATAAATTTCCCAAAGATACGGATGCAAATAATATTCATTGAAAGCACTGATATTTTGTAAGAAGCAGCTCGTATTATGAGTCACGCATGAAGAACCCATTTGGCATTTATTCGATCTCCGTATAGGTTTCAAGAAAACATCTAAAGATCTATCAGGTAAGTATAATTTGACAATTTGGTGCATCTTGACCTCAAGTGCTATAGCGCATTCTTCTCCTAACACGTTTGCATTGAGTCTTGCATCATTGTAACATAAAGAAAGATTGTTGAATATGTACCACACACAATTTGCAAACAATTGATCACATCCCAAAAGAAAAGAGTGTTGTAGTAAAACATCATAATTGTTAAAATTAATCAGATCTTTCAAGGCAAGTTGGCAAAGTTGTGATAATTGTGATAACAAAAGCTCATTTGAAAACTCGATAAGTTCCAAAATAGTGTTAATGAAATCGTCAGTAGAATAATTAATGGGCACAGCTGAGTGAAGATTTTTTTTACCCTTTGGGTGAGCTTCCTTCGTTGAATAATTTTGAACCAGATCTTTAATTAAAGTGTAGAACAGTTCACTGCTATCATTCCCCAAAAAGTATAACATCACTAAATCCCAAGTAGTTTTAGAGATATGGGTAAAATCTAAAATTTCTGGTGATTTCCAAGTATTTGAAAAAATCGATTTGAAGTATTCTGATCTAGGTATCAATAAATCTTTATAAGATGTGACAACTGCATCGGACAATTTTATTGTAATATCTCCCTTTGAAAAATCTGAAAAGGAGGAACTTATAGCTTCAATAAAGTTAACAGTAGGGAAAGTATACAGTAATCTATCCCAACTTTTTTTAACTATTGGATCAAGTTGTAGATGGTTCCATATATCATTCGTTTCATCAGTAAAGACTAGATGAAGAAAAAGGGAAACGCTACGTATATCAATATTTCCAACTATCAAGGCATCAAACTCATTAAAAATAAACTCAAGATCTTTTCTGTATAACACATGGGTTGATTTTTTAAACCCTAGTCTTTCAAAAAGTAGTCTTTTATGAACATTGATAACAATTTCATTATCAGATATTACATTTTTAATATGAATAGGATAGTCACGCAAGCTTTCAAAACTGGATTCTTGGATTTGAGAAATTTTAGAACTCAATGAGTTCTTGTGAAGCAGTACACTTTTACAGAAGTCTGCCTCTGTTTTGAAACAATCATAATTCCCACAATCTGATAAGTACGGGTTAATGCCAACTAGTTTAGCAAAAAATATGTCTAAATTCCTAAACTCTTCATCAACATCATCAAAGAAAGTGTCCCCTGTACCGATCTCTTTGTTATGCAGAAAATTTATATCAGAGGTTAACAAAGTATCATTCCTCTGACCAAGAATTGCACTTAACGGTGAAAGCTTACCAAAATCTTGAGCAATTGAAGAAGCAGGGATTTCATGCCTTAAAGAACATTCTTCTTCTCGGAGAAGTATTATTTTTGCCTTATTGGAATCATTTGCATAATTATTACTCTCAACAGGAAATCCATAACCAATACCTATACGTGTAATTTTATTCAATTCGTTGAGTTTGGACCACTTTAATTTATTTTTCCTATAAACATCACCTGAAGCGGTACATATCATTAACGTTGAATAATGGGACGCATCTTTCATCTCAGCTACTGCAACGTCCACTGCCCTCAAATCATTTCTTGAAGGTATCCATATAGTTGTAAACTGTACAGCTTCGTAAAAAGATTCCTTCGATAAAGAATGTTTTGGAAAACTAAACACAATCACTTGACCGGATTCTGTTAATATTAATATAGAATATGAAGCATTTAGATTACCTTGGTCAGGTCCTTTCAAAACAGGTGCAACAACTTTTTGAATTTTTGGGGGCATACTCAAGATACTCGGTTTGAATACATTCCAGGTATCCTTCATATTTTTAGCAAAGGGTAGAGTAACTTTGAAATGCAAATTAGCACTATAGATATGGATTAAGTTGGATTCTGTGATGATTATTGTTGCCAAATCCAGCGCTAAAACCTGTTTAATGGGATCATCTGTATATTTCCAGTTAATATGAGCAGACATACTGTTATATGATTTGACTTTATCATTATCATTTGTTGTGATTGAATTTGTTAGAGGCCCAAAATGGCCAACATTCAAACCCATAAAGTGCAACGTTTGCTTAGAATATATGACAGTATGGTTGTTCGATGTAGAAACTCCAATGAGATTCCAACCCGACTCCGATTTGGAATTAGAGACCAATGGTGAGAATTTGATTGATAGTGCAGCAAAATTGTTAGTTATAGTATTAACATTAGATGTGACTGAATGATTTCCGCGTTTAATCTGTAATTGAAGTGGAATGAGAGAGCTAAAATCTCTGAAAAAAGAAGGTGAAGGTGAATTTTGAGAAGATGAGTTTCCTGTTGACGATACTGGAGAAGGCACATTTGAGGATGATTGATACAAATCTATTCGTTTTAGATCAGTTCCAAAAGTGTAGGCTTTGTTTGCACTTGTTATGATCACATTGTGGTTGGATGTCATTGCTATATGTGTTACAAACTCTCCATTTCTTAATAGATCATCAAAAAATTTAATTCTGCAAAAGGAAGAAGGCTTGAGAGTAGGATTGGGATTTGAAATATAGAGATGGCCCGAGCTTGTAATAAAGGCAGTGTGTGAGGGGCAAGTTACAAGTTGGATAACTTTGAGTTGTAAAAGTGGATTGTTAGAATATGGGGGTAATAGAGAAGATGAAAGTTCTGTATTTGTGAAACCGCCACTTTGTGTGGAAAGGAGGAGGGAAGTTGAATGGAGTGGTGTCTTTATAGAAGAATCAGTCTTGTAGTTTCCTTGGGTATCGATAGAGTAAATTTGGTTACTGGAATTTCCAAAGGAGTATGAGAACGTAGAAATGAGATCCCATGGTTTCAAGCCATTCTTGTCTTTATGACTCATTAATTTTGCTAAAAACTGGTTGTTGGAATTCAGGATGACTTTGGCAAAGTTAAAATTGAAATAATAAAAAGCATAGTGCAAAACGTTCCAGTGATTTTCTATGTCATCTATCAAAATGTAATGATGATTTTCTGGCTTTGCTATCAGTTTCAAATATCTGTTCAAGTTAAGCAAATCATTTGTCATTGCCATGACATGTAAGATGGATCTACCGAGGACATCACGTCTAAGAAGATCATCTATTGTAAATGTCACCTTGGAGTTGGAAGTTGAACACGTACTACTGCCGTCTGCACTTTTGATTGAGGGATCCCTCTCCTCTCGTAAATACTGAGCTGCGGATGTGAACGCTAAAACATCAGTCGCCAATACTTGGTTGACGCTATCGACAGAGTTATTGCTGTTGAGTGGAAATATGGTGGTAGATATGCAGTTGCTGGAACAAAAGGGGAATCTATCAGACAGGGACTATTTCTATGCAAGTGCAGGAGGGGATCTAGACGTGTGCAGTCTCTGATTAGTGGTGATGTACTGGGCAAAGTGCAGTTGGAATTCAGATATGTGTTACTTCAAGCTGTAATCCGTTCATCTCTCAAGCACGTTTTTTCCCTTACACGTCTCTTCATAAGGGCACGTGATCTGTCACGTGCGCTTTGTATGGCGGGTCACGTGCGTGCGGTGCTTGCCTTTTCCGTTTTTCACCAGCCACTCGATTAGGAAACAAGTCGAACCAGTCTAGTCGAACAGGCCTTAAGGTTCCTCTCTGCAGCATACTGCACGACATCGCACGACATCGCACGACCGAGGATGTCTCTCTTCATCGACAGCAACAGCATCGCACCGCAGAATGTGTCGCAGCAGCGGTTGGAGCTTGCCTCCTTCCAGTACGACGGTCTCAACGGTCTTCTCACAACAATCAGGAAGTCTTGCGGAGAGAAATGCATACCGCTAGATTACGGAGAAAGCGATCTTACCAAGGGAGAGAGCGAGTGCACCAACCGGTGTGTAGCAAAGTTCATGCAGGCCCACAAGGTGATTGGAAACTACGTGGAGACCCACGGCAGGCTGAGAGACTCCGACATGACGGTGCACCAGTCTGTGAAAAGCGGGGTTCTGTCCAACCCGTTCAAAGTGTAGCAGCTGTGGCCTAGTCCCGCTGCATCCTGTATATATGTTTATACTGTTGTGTACTGCCCTAGACATGTAACCAAGTGGTAACCAAGTGTGTCCACGTCTCGTCTGCTGGCCAGGCTCAGCTTCAGCCGCCAGCGTCGACCGCACGCGTTGATGTTTCAGTGCATTGAGAACGGTGTTCCCGTTGTTGTATAATAAATAATATTTTCCATCTGCCACAAAAGTGAGGTTTGCCAAGTTTTGACCTTGTTTTCCGACAGGCCAATTATTCGCCTCCTTAAATGGCTCCTCTCTCTTTCTTTCCTTTCCTAAACTAAACTAAACCAACTCACGACTCACGTACCTGCATTTGCATCTGCATCGCACCTGTATCCATAACCGATGAATCAAACAACAACTGATGTCACCGCACCGCCTACTATCATCACCTCTACTCCACCACAGTTGCCCGATAGTGCTACTATAAACAACAATGAAACACATGAGCAAAGACTTGAGAGGTTTCTTCTTTCTACGGATCCTGCAACAGAGTACAAAACACATAATTCTAAAGATGCATCAACGCGTTTCCAATACTTATTATCATTATCACCATTATTCCGCCATTTTATCGATACTAAAGCTACCAATGATAAGAATTTACATAAATTGATTAGGCAAATTGATCAGAAACATGCAACAGGTAAACCCTTTGATTCATCTAAGTCATCATCAACAGGATCATCTTCAACCAATCGACGCAAAAGAAAATCAGAGAAAGAAGAAGATGCTGAATTGATGAACAATGAGGAAGAAGAACTGGAAGAAACTGGTTCAAATTTTCTAACTGAGTCTCCAAATTATATTGATGGTAAATTACGTGATTATCAGATTCAAGGTTTGAATTGGCTTATATCTTTATATGAGAATAAACTTTCAGGAATTCTAGCTGATGAGATGGGTTTAGGTAAAACTTTACAAACAATTTCATTTCTTGGTTATTTACGTTATTATAAAAAAATTGATGGTCCATTTATTGTTATTGTACCAAAATCAACATTAGATAATTGGAGGAGAGAATTTGCTAAATGGACTAAAGATGTGAATGTGGTTGTTTTACAAGGTGATAAAGAATCACGTACTGATATAATCAATAATATTCTACTTCAAGCTAAATTCGATGTTTGTATAACAAGTTTTGAAATGGTTATTAGAGAAAAGGCTAAACTATCTAAATTTAGATGGCAATATATGGTTATCGATGAAGCTCATAGAATCAAAAATGAGCAATCTTCTTTATCACAAATCATTAGACTTTTTTATTCAAAGAATAGACTATTAATTACTGGTACTCCCCTACAGAATAATTTACATGAATTGTGGGCTTTATTAAATTTCTTATTACCAGATGTTTTCGGTGATAATGAAATTTTCAATGAATGGTTTGAAAGAACAGATTCAAATAAAGATAATAATGATGAAGATGATAAAGAAGCTGTTGAAAAATTACGTAAAGTCTTATCACCATTCTTACTTCGTCGTGTCAAATCAGATGTTGAGAAAAGTTTATTACCAAAGAAAGAAATTAATGTTTACGTTGGTATGACAGCAATGCAACTCAAATGGTATAGAAATTTATTACAAAAAGATATTGAAGCTGTTAATGGACAAGTTGGTAAAAGAGAAGGTAAAACTAGACTTTTAAATATTGTAATGCAATTAAGAAAATGCTGTAATCATCCTTACCTTTTCGATGGTGCTGAACCTGGACCACCTTATACAAATGATGAACATTTAGTTTACAATGCAGGTAAGATGATTGTTTTAGATAAATTATTGAAAAAATTGAAATCAGAAGGTTCAAGAGTTTTAATATTCTCTCAAATGAGTAGATTATTAGATATTTTAGAAGATTATTGTTATTTACGTGATTATGAATATTGTAGAATTGATGGTTCAACGGATCATGAAGATAGAATCAATGCAATTGATCAATATAATGCACCAAATAGTGATAAATTTATCTTTCTACTAACAACAAGAGCAGGTGGTTTAGGTATTAATTTAACATCTGCTGATGTTGTTATTTTATTTGACTCTGATTGGAATCCACAAGCTGATTTACAAGCAATGGATAGAGCTCATAGAATTGGTCAGAAAAAGCAAGTTAAAGTTTTCCGTTTTGTTACTGAGAATGCAATTGAGGAGAAAGTTTTAGAAAGGGCAGCTCAAAAATTAAGATTAGATCAATTGGTCATACAACAAGGACGTGTTAGACCTGAAGAGAAGAAAGATAATTCTTCAAATAAAGATGATTTACTTAATATGATTCAACATGGTGCTCAAAAAGTTTTAGATCAAGATGAAAGTGATATGACTGAAGATATTGATATCGATGCAATTTTATCAAAAGGTGAAGAGAAAACTAAACAGTTGAAGCAAAAATTTGAGAAATTAGGTTTAGATGATTTACAAAATTTTAATGGAGATCAACAATCAGCTTATGAATGGAATGGTGAGAATTTTGCTAAGAAGAAATCAAAAGGTTTAGGTATTTTCTTGAATCCTTCCAAAAGAGTTCGTAAAGAGCAACAATATAGTGTTGATGGTTATTATAAAGATGTGATGAATCAGATGAAACAACCAAATTCAAAACCTAGTATTCCAAGAGCTCCAAAGCAATTTCAATTACAAGATTTCCAGTTTTTCAATCCAAAACTTACACAACTTTTCGAAAAGGAGATGCTTGCATATAAAAAACGTATAAACTATAGAATTGGTGAAGAAGATTTAGATTTTGAGAATAATAAATATGATAATTTTGATTACGAAGAGTTTAGCAATATGAATAAAAAGGATCAAAAAAATGCTATTAAGGATTTAATTACCCAAGAACAGAATAAAATCAATAATAGTGAGCCTTTTACAAGTGAAGATGATATTGAAAAGAAGAGATTGATTGCAGAAGGTTTTGGAGATTGGAATAGACGTGAATTTATGCAATTCATTCATGGATGTGCTAAATATGGTAGAGAAAATATACAAGAAATTAGTAATGATGTTAAGGGCAAAGATGAGAATGATGTTAAAAGATATAGTGCTGTTTTTTGGAAAAGATATAAGGAAATTGATGGTTGGGAAAGATATCTTAAAGAGATTGAGTTTGGAGAACGTAAATTAAAGAAAGCCAAATATCAAGCTAATCTTTTACATACAAAACTTCAAGGACTGAAAGTTCCAATTGAAGAATTGACAATTGTTTATCCCCCTAATAACTCGAAAAGAATGTATTCGATTTTTGAAGATCGATATTTGTTGATAAAATGTGATGAATATGGTCTCTTAAATCAATACTTGTATGATTATATTAAAAGGGACATCTTACAGGAAGAAATGTTCAGATATTGTTTTTATTTCAAATCTCGTACAACCAATGAACTTGCAAGAAGGATTGGTACATTATTACTAGCTGTTTCCAGAGAAATGGAAGGACCAGATGCATTCAAAAGGAAACGTAAAGCTGGCGGTGGATCTACTGAAAATGAGCCCGATAACGATAATGATAATGACAATGACAATGAGAACGAACCTGCGAATGAAAACGATGACGAGAACGGAAATGAAAGCTACCACGATTTCGAGAATGACAGCATCGTCAATGGTCACCACATTGCATTGCCTAGTGACAGTAATACAAGCAGTGTGAACGCCAGTGTGGAGCCACCTTCTTTTGACAAGGAGAATTACGAAAAAAAGCAGGAACCTGCCACGAAGAAGGCCCGTACGTGATAGGGATACGGAATATGTATTTTGGAATGTGTGTATGTGTACAGTAAGAATACTTTGTGAAATAGTTAGTTTAGCTTTATACACCCTGAGAAGAGCTCCTGTTCGAGCTCCTCCCGGCCGGGTAACGGCAGGGACAGCAGATCGAAGCGAAGCAAAGCGACGCGTCGCTGCGGGCGAGTTATGACTTTCTGCTGCACGTTATTGGGGAAAAGCGAAGTGAGCGAGCGCGGGTAGGAGGGGAATGAAAAAATATGGTCGATTTCAACCTATAAGGATGCAGGAGTTGTAATTGATGCACTGTTCTTGAGCACGCCAACAGCTTTCTCTCTGTGAATCAAGGATCTGAGGTGTGAGTGAAGCTAGATACAACACCCTTCTCAAACATAGTGTATATCAGACATTCCCTCCTCAAATAACCACACTTTTACTAGAAACAAAGGGAATTTCTCACATTACAATAACCCATAACTACTATGCTAAGATCTTTAAACAAGTTATCAATCGCAAAGTCTACTGCCAAACAAGCATCGAGAAGTTTCTCCAAGTCTATTTCTGCTTGGAAGGAAGTTGAATTGAAGATCGATGGTATCCCTGTTTCCATTGAACAAGGTTCTTCAATCATCCAAGCAGCTGAAAAGGCGGGTGTTTACATCCCAAGATATTGTTACCATGATAGATTATCAGTTGCAGGTAACTGTAGAATGTGTTTAGTTGAAATCGAAAAGTCCCCAAAGATGGCAGCTGCATGTTCTATGCCTGTTGGTAATGGTATGTCCGTTATCACTCAGTCTGATAAAGTCAAAAAAGTTAGAGAAGGTATAACAGAATTCTTATTGGCCAACCATCCATTAGATTGTCCTGTTTGTGATCAAGGTGGTGAATGTGATTTACAAGAACAAACACTGAGATATGGTTCAGACAGAGGTAGATTCAATGAAGTTACTGGTAAGAGAGCAACTGAAAATAAGGCAATTGGTCCTTTAGTTAAAACTTCAATGAATAGATGTATCCACTGTACGAGATGTGTTAGATTCTTGAATGATGTTGCAGGTGCACCAGAATTTGGTACTTCTGCAAGAGGTAATGATCTGCAAATTGGTACTTACGTTGAAAGAAACATCAATTCAGAATTATCTGGTAACATTATTGATTTATGTCCTGTTGGTGCTTTAACTTCTAAACCATATGCTTTCAAGGCAAGACCTTGGGAATTAAAGAGAACTGAAACTATCGATGTTATGGATGCTTTAGGTTCTGCGATTAGAGTCGATACTAGAGGTATGGAAGTTATGAGAGTCTTACCAAGATTGAATGAAGAAATTAATGAAGAATGGATCAGTGATAGATCTAGATACGCTTATGATGCATTGAAAGTTCAAAGATTAACTAAGCCATTGATCAAAGAAGGCAACAAGTTCATTGACGCAACATGGGATGGTGCATTATCAAAAATTGCTAACTCTATCAAAGAAATTAATCCTTCCAAGAATGAAGTTAAAGCTATTGCAGGTCCATTAGTTGATGTTGAAGGTATGGTAGCATTAAAAGATTTAGTCAACAGATTAGACTCTGAAAACTTGACTATCGATGCACCAGTTACTGAGATACCATCTTTTGATATCAGATCTAACTATATTTTCAACTCTACTATTGAAGGTATTGATGAAGCAGACCAAATTTTGATTGTTGGCTCGAATCCAAGACATGAAGCTGCAGTCTTAAACTCTAGAATTAGAGGTAGATGGTTAGAATCTGATGATGTTGAAATTTCTCATGTTGGTGCTGCATTTGAATCTACTTTCAGAATGAACGAATTAGGTACTACTGCTAATGATCTTGAAGCTGCATTAAAAGGTGATTTAGGAAAGAAACTTGCCTCTGCTAAGAAACCATTGATCATTGTTGGATCTGGTGTTTGGGAAACAACAGATTCTACTGCAGTTGATTCAATTATTAAGAACTTTGTAAAGGGTAAGGAAAATATTGTTAACTCTGAATGGAATGGTCTTTCATTTTTACATAGACAAGCTTCTAGAGCAGGTGCACTTGATATCGGTTTTTACAATGCAGATCCAGCTGTCAAGGCAGTTACTCCAAAGGTTGTGTTCTTGTTTGGTGCTGATGAAATTGAACCAAGCTCTATTCCAAACGATGCATTTGTTGTTTATGTTGGTCATCATGGTGATCTTGGTGCTTCATTAGCTGATGTGATCCTTCCAGGTACTGCATACACTGAAAAATCTGCTACATATGTCAACACTGAGGGTAGAGCTCAAATGACTAATGCAGCTTCAGGCCCAGTTGGTGCAGCAAGAGAGGATTGGACTATCTTCAAAGCCCTCTCTGAATACTTAGGTGTTGGACTACCATATGAAGATGCTGCAACATTACGTTCAAGAATTGACTCTATTGCTCCACATCTTGTAAGGTTTGGATCTGTGGAATCTGTATCACCAGAATTTGTTAAGCTTGCTCTTGAATCTGCTCCTAAGGCAAAACCAACAGGAGTCGAATTGAAGAATCCAATCGAAAACTTCTACTTCACTGATGTCATCACCAGAAACTCTAAAACTATGGCACAATGTGTCGGTTCCTTCGGTCCTAAAGTGGATAAAGTTACTGATGAAAATGCACATCAATACTTGGGTATCATTTAAGGAACTACACTTTGAAAGAAACTAACTATTTTTAATTGCTTATCTTATTCATATTCCCCAACATTTCACTTATTCACACAACAACAAACAAATTGTTTTCCCCCTTCGTTTTATTTTTACGATTATTTATTTATTGAATTATGTCAATCAATATTATTATTATTCATTTCTGTTTCCAAATAAACTTATTTCACATAAAGATATGGAGAACATGAACAAAGCTCCCTTTTTATTATCTCATATTACATTAGATTTTTTGTCTTTCGTATATAATTATACTATATACTTTTAAATATCATAAATTACTAACTATTTCATATGCGTGTAAGTCTATTAAATTTTCAATACAATGCTATTTTTCTACTGATTTATTTTCAAATCATTGTAAATTTTTTGTTCTCCATGCTCTTCAATCATTTTGAGCAGATACTGACAAACTTTGTTAGCCCCTTTCTTTTTGCTTGCTTCGACACATTCAGCAATAACATTTTCGTTCACTTTAAGAACAGTCTTATACCTCGGTAAAATAGTACTGTTTGATTTATCAAGCACTTGATGTATTTTGGGGATGACATTATGTTTTCCTAATCTTTCAGTTAAAAGATTTTTTGCTGAGCTATCAGGGTTAGGGAAATCATCTCCAGAGAGAAATTTTGATTCCTTAAGAATTTGAGGAGACTGTTCAGAATTTTCATCATTTTTATCTTCTTCACTTGACATCGTTTTCGGTTTATCCGATTCAAATTTATTACTTGCCCTACTTTCCTCCCTAGGAGTCATCATTCTTATTAGATGGTACTTTTCAATCATAGGTTTATTCAGTAGAGCAGCAGATGCTGCACGTGCACTTGCTTCTTTCAGGTTTGTACCTTCCCCTCGTCCAAGAACATCATCTTGAATGTAACATTCAACTATACATGTAGTCCCTACGCTGAGTTTCTTTTTGATTGTTCTGTATTCAGGATGCAGTTTAGCAGAACCAATCAGAGCATAAAGTTCTGCTTTCGATTTTTTATCTAAAGGCTCTGATGCAGGTATGGTAATTGGGAAATCGTCTTTAGATACAACTTTCGGTATATCTTTTGTGAAAGATGGGTTTGGAACAATACTTGAATTTAAATTTATTGAATCTTTTGATAACTTCACATTCTTGATCAACTTTGTTGCCAATTGCTTGCTGACATGGGTATATTTGTTTATATCGGACGATTCAAATTCTTTCAAAATTGGAGAATAAACTTTAGTCAACCAAGATTTTATAAAATCATAAGCTTTTCCATCTCGTCCCTTCTCGATAAATAGAGCACCAATATAAGCTTCAAATAAGTCTGCAATCCTTTTGTTTGAACGGAAATTTGAATCATTATTAAAATCTGTTCTAACTATGTGTGATTTTAATAACTGTTCTTGTCTCTCTGGAAACTTGTAGGACCTAGAGATAATTTCAATAGTTTCATTTTTAACTAATGTTGAACGTAAAAGAGAAAGTTGACCCTCATTGAAATCATTATATCTTGCTTCAATAATATCAGAAACAATAGTTTCTAAAACAGCATCACCTAAAAATTCTAACCTTTCATTATTGGACTGAACTTGATCCAATCTAGAAGAATGTAAATCACCATTTGTTGCAGACTTATGAACGAAAACTTTTGCTTCTAAAACTGAGTCGTATATAATTGGTAGCTTTGGTAAAAGGGGTTTTAAACCTGTGTCAGGATCGATTTCTTCATCAATGTCCTCTTGATGTTCATGTGCCTCAATTTTTTTCTCTTTAACTAGAAGTCGAACCTCTTCAGCTGTTTCAAGCACGGTGCTCTCATCAAAATTTAAAATCTGATCAAATAATCTCAGTTTACCGGATTCATATAGAGTTTTAAGCTGAGATGCTAATTGAACTTTATGAGACTTTGAGAGTAAGAGTAGTTTCGCAGTAACATCTCCAGTGTTCTGTGCTTCTGTATTTACTGAACTAGTGGCTAAATGATTGATATATCTGGAAAGACTTTCTGCATTTGGCGCCATCTCAGTAATTTTTTTCAGGTTATCTTGTAGTACAGAAATTGCATGTTCAAGGGTGATCAAGTCATGGATTGGAATATTCAATATAGGCACGTCTGCATGTTCTTCCTCAAGCTTACCCTCATTGGTATCAGGGTCAAGTACAAATTGTTCTTCAGCTCTGTTTTTTTTCTCTCTCTTTTCTTTCTTCTCTCTTCTTTCTTTCTCTTTTTTCTCCTTATCTTTCTTCTCTTTTTTATCTTTCTTCTCCTTCTTCGGTTTCTTATCTATCCTACTGGTTTCAATGGGTTGATCATCTTCGATCTTCCTCTTCCCCATGTTGCTTGTAAGTTATTTGCTAATGACCTCATGAACATCACTAGTAGAAGAGACAAAAATTTATAAATTTTGATCTACAAAATTTCAAAGTACTGAGAAAATATCAACTGCGCGTAAATGGAATGAGTTCAAATCCTATAAGCAGATGTTTTAGAACCAAAAATACTAGCATTATCTGATGATTGTGTGGATTTGAGTACTTTGTAAAGTTTTTGGTCTCTTTCTTTGGTTTTTGTAGAGGTGTGAGCAAGTTTTTGGTATTTGGTAGGATCTTCACCGAAAGCCGTGACTAAAACATCACCTTTTGATTTATCATATCTAGATTCTGGCTCTTCTTCCTCTTTACTTTCCTTTGGATTTGAATCCATATCGTCCGTATCTAGGTCATTAATCAATGTACCCCATTTTCTGGATTTCTTAGTATTCCTGTAAGGATTTGCCGTTATTACACCTGATGGACTTATTTTCATATTGGGGTAGCTAGGAGGGGGTCCTAACTCTTGAAACTTTTGATACCAGGGTGGAACTTTGCTTATAATATTGTCATTTTCATCAATCATGCCAAGAGCATATTTAAGATTTCGACTCAATGTTCCAACCTTGACTCGAGATAATTTCTCTTTGAAGCTCAAATCTTCAATATTTGTATTCTCGTTGAAAAGCCTACCAAACTTGAGTAAGAAAGGTTTCTTTTGATGCTTGAAAAAAGCATCATATAACTTTTCATAATCTATATCAAGCTGACCCGATTTTGGTTGTACTCTTTCCCGCATTCTTTGTTTAAGGTTTGATGAATCGTCCTTAACTACAGACGTATTTCGCATTTCTAATATACCAGTTTCTAGAATGAAGTCTGGGAGTTGGAATGGTGGTCTCTCAATTGCACGTTTTGTGGATAAGAAACTCTTTTTGCTTATCCAATGGATAGGAACTCCCACTGAGTTTTGTAACGTTTTGAGATAAATGTGGAGTCTTGGATCTGGTGAATTTGCATCCATCCATTCCACCAGTTCTGGTCTTTTCGATTCTGCTTTCAAAACATACAATGGTATTGAATAGAGTTTTTTAAACTTTCTTTTGGATAAAACTTCATTGGCATTATTTGTGGATGTATGATTGTGGTTTTCTGATGAAGCTAAGTCACTCTCTTGGTCTTCATTATCGTTGAGAATCAATGCATTGTCATTTGTTTGCTCATGCACCTCTTTCTTAACTTCAAATTTCTCAAATATCTCTTTGAATGAATTCAATAACTCGTCATTTCCATCATCTGTTACTTGAAGATCAATGGCTTCATTTACATTTTCATTTTGTTTTATATCTTTCACCGAAATCTTCTTTATTTCTTCTTTTCTCTGTGTTTTAGCTAGCTTAGCTCGTTCTCTTCGTATCTGATTCTTTGATTTCCTCTGTATAGAGTTTTTCGAACCTTTAACACCCATAGCACAATGCGTCTTTTTTATCGATGGAAATGCCCAAGTACCTATCACTTAACAGTGTGAGGACCTTGCTTAAAATTTTGAGTATGTCGCACAAGTGGACCCGGTTCAACCATTTGCAACTGTAATCACAAAGGAAGAATCCCCTTTTTGTATTCGGAACTTAGGAGAGATAAGCTCTAACAGATCTCAGTGCGTCTTACTTCCAACAAAAGACATATGTCAGACAACAAAGACTCATCGACTGTGGTACCTTCGTTAGCGAAACAAGGATCAGTTACTGAAGATCTAAATGTGACTGCAGCACCGAAGCCAACTAGAGAAGGTACAATTTCTAAACCTACACAATCAGATATAAAGGAAGAAGAAGTTCCTGAATCAAAAGCCGCCAGCCCTTTGACATTGAATACTCCTTTATCTAGTGCATCAACTGGAAAGACAACTGCTTCTGCATCAACAAAAGTAGAACCGCAAAGAACTTTAGCAGAAGTAACGCAAGATATGAAAGCAGATCTAAGTAAGATATTGGATGAAATTGAAAAATCAGACCTCGAGTTTCAAAGATCAATTGGAAATGTTGAAAAACAGATTGCTCAATTAAGATTGAAGATCGGTAGCACCGATTTTAGCAAATAGCAAAATCATCAAGAAGATAAATATCAACTCTTTTGTACTATATCGCCCTATTGTGGAATATGGTGATGTTTGAATCTACTTTCTTTAAATACTTTTCCATCATGAGTCATAAAATTATCAGCTTTTCGTATTACTGCACTACGGGTACTGACTCAACCATTATTAGCATTTGCCGAACAGGTACTTATATAATATAATATTATGTGTAAGTTCAGAACATACTCTTGTAGATGATATATAATACGTGTGAAACAAGTTTTGGCAGATATGACGCGTATTGTTTATCTTGTTTTTTCAATCTCAATCTTTACTTCACTATACTTTACCTCTTGCACGAGTTATCCAAATCACATATAGAGTGTTCTTCATAAAGGTGATGTTATTTTTTGAGTTTTCTGTATCAAACAAGGCATCAAGGAGTATAAGGCTACTGGTTGTTCGACAGGTGTCAAGGATCTACAATTTAACAAATGGTACACGAACGTTGGCGAATAAAACTGTGTCAAAGGCTGATGTTGTCAAAAACACTATAATTGGAAGAGGTAGTCGGCCAAGAGGACGACCTCCAAAGACTAAGGTGCTAAATAAGGTTATGTTAAATGGGGGTCAAAGTGTATTAACAAAATATGATGATGTTAAATCTTACCTTGAATATGCTTCATATAAGAATTTGAAAACCACATCCGCAACATTTGTTGGGAATTTATATGAGCTAGAAGTCAAAAAGTATTTAGAGGATCACTTCAGAATACAGAGTGCACTGCATCAAGGTGGTAGTAACGATAAAGGTATTGATATTAATGCAATTTGGCGTCCTGCGGAAGTATTCTCCAAAGAAGAAGACAATGATAACTCAGAATCAAAGATGCAAACTGTTAATTCGAAGCGTGTTAAACCTTTAGTTTATAGAACCAATCAATCATTAAAATTGTTTGTTCAGTGTAAATGTTTCAATACTTCAAAGATTGATCCTAAACTAATACGAGAAATCAAAGGATCTTGTCAGGAATATTTTAAAAAACATGGGAATTCGGCAGTGTTTATGCTGGCCTCTACGAATGGATTCACTAGGATCGGTAAAGAAGATTTTGATAAAGCGTCTATACCATTGATATTTGCCAAGTTCTCGAAACCTAAATTATTGAATTCATCCAAACCATATAAAGTCGAAAGTTGGGACATGGGTAAATTATTGGGTATTTACATGAATCCTATGGCTATTGCATTATTTAAAGGATTAGACTGGATTAAGTTCATGAATCACATGATATCATAAAAAGTTATACATGTACCATTTCGTTTGCATTACCACTATTTATAGAGTAAACTGAGATATGTTAACAAAATACATAAGGATCTCATTTTATATAGAAACAACTAGAAACAAATACATAATCAAGAGTGCAAAAAGCAAAAACAAGTAAAAGAAAGGTATCTTTACACTAAGATTACGCTTTAGGTTCAGGAATCTTGACTGCAATTTGAACTTCAGGTAATTTGCCGATATTTTCTGCCCATTGAGACAATCTTGGGAAATTGTCGAGTTCTTTCATCTTTCTTACGCCAATCCAAGGATAAGACGCAATATCTGCAAGACTTAAATGATCGCCAACTAAATAACCAGTTTTGTTTCTTTCCAATCTCTCTTCTAAAACGCTGAATAATCTCAATGTCTCCTTATAGTATCTGTCAATCGCAAATTCATCCTTTTGTGGAGCATAGAAACTAAACCAGTGGTATTGACCTTTCATAGGACCTAGACCAGCCATTTGGAAGTAAAGCCATTCTAACATTTCGTAGTATTCTTTAGAGCCGTGAGGGAAAGAAAATTTATAATCTTTGTCGAATTTGTCAGCAAGAAATTGAAGTATAGCAGCAGATTCATTAACGTGGCTAATTTCACCTTTAGCATCAACGTAAGTCAAAGATGGAATTCTTCCGTTAGGATTGAACTTCAAGTACCAGTCTTGCTTACACTCACCACTCATGATATCAATTGGACGCACATAGTAATCCAACTTAAGAAGTTCAAGTAAAATTGTAACTTTAAATCCGTTCGGAGTAGGCGCAGTGTACAACTTTATGTATGGGGCTTGAAGACCAGTAGACTTTGGATCGTTCTCGGAAACCAGATAGTGGACCATTGCTTGAATTGGAGGGTCAATTGCTCTTCGTTCGATGCTTGAAATGAAAGGCGCAATCAGAAGAAGCGATAATAAAGTAGGAAGCAGACTGGGATTATTTTATTGAAAGGAAAACCGGAAGGGAGTGGCGGTTCCCGGAGAAACTGTGGCCACAGTCAGAAAAAAAAAAGGCAGTGCACAGTTCCGATCCTGGTAGAAAATACGAGAAACTGGAACAAATGCAGTAAACCCCGTTGGACAGAGCAACAATCACAGCGTCACTGATCTGAAGATGAGCCTGGTTCTCTCTGTTGAAGACACCAACCGGCTAAGGGAGAAGGTAGGGCTGAGACCGATTCCTCTGTCTGAAGTACAGCACACGAAAAGGAAGAAAGACGACTATGGTTCCAGTAGCAGCATCATTGAACTGACATTAGCAGACACCAATAAGCTACGGCAAAAATTGGGACTGAAGTTGATACCTAATGAGTCAGCTGTTGCTGAAGAGCATGAGAACTATTTGACTTTGCAGCGTAAAGCAAATGAATCAAAGAGGGCAGATGATTTGTTGTCCAGAGTGCAAAAGACAAAAGAAGAGCTGAGAAAGTCACGACAGCTTGCCAGTGGTGGCATGCTAGACAGGATGGGAGCGGAAGATACCGGGTTATTAGATTTTGATACGTGGCTAGACCAAGTTGGCAGTAAGATCAAAAAAGGTAGCATCAAAAAGTTGCAATTTAAGTCTAAAAAAGAGAAAAAGGAAGGAGAAGATCCCCGTAACGATGACCAAGAGAAGACTTCTCAGCAGCAGCATTTGTATTCTCCTCAAGATATGGAAATAAAGATTGCACATAGTAAGGATAGTTTTTCAGAGGTTCTCAGCAAAGAGAAAGAAATTATTTTGACTGCTAAAGACACAAATGTTTTAGACGATGACGATGATGTGTTTGAAAATGCGTTGCTCAAACAAGTCAAAGACGTAGGTTCCTCTCTGAAGCATCAAAAATTCAATGATAAATCTGTAATACTCAACGACGATGAACAAGATACTAATGGATTCACTTTAAAAGATGGAGATGAGATCAAAGTTGCAGTGAAACGTAAACTTGAGAATTTGGATATTGATAATGATGAATCTGACTATGAAGGTGAATCGGAAAAATTCTCGAAATTCATAAAGCGTGATCTAAAGAAGCTCAAAAAGAGTAAAAACGCTAAAGAAAATACCAAGAGAAGAACTTTTGATACTGTTCCAGTTAGTAAAGATTTCAAACCGTTGGTTCTTGAAGAGTTTGAAGATGACAGTGATATATCCGAATTAGATAGACTTCTTGAAAAGCAGCGGAAAGAAGTTCTTTTGAACAGAAACGCTAAGCAAAAAGAATTAGAACCTTTTGAGCATCCTTCTAATGGTGAAATATTTGATGAGAGATTGGCTTTCATTGATAGCATACAGATTGATAACTTGAAAAATGATAAAGACGATTCAAAAGATTTGGAAATTGGTTCTACTGAGAAAAATGACAGCAAGGTTGTTCTGGAAGAGCAACCCTCTCAAAAACAAGTTGAGAATAGTAGATATCTATCGATACTTGAAACTGCGGAAAATAGTGGTAAATCACTTGGTGTTTCAGGTCTGTTATCCACTTTAAAGGCAACTTCAAAAGAATCAAAAACTAACAACACCAAATCTGATGTCAATATCACTTATACCGACGATGATGGTAATATCTTATCCACCAAGGATGCATTTAAATACATGTCACGTAAATTCCATGGTTCCAAAAAAAAATAGGAGTTTTTGCAAGGTAACTATTACATTGTAATAGTTGATTAAATGTATAGTACAGTTACAATTAAGTAACCCCAAGTAATAAACTAGATACCTTTTTGACCTTAATTGAAAAAAAAAATCTTAATGCATAGAATAATTGGATTCAAAATTTTAGAATGAATTTTGTTGATAAAAACTTATCGCATTTTGCCCTGGGTGTAGTGACGGCCACTTGTAAGAAATTTACAAATGAAAAGCCTATTTTCTTAATGGTATACAGAGCAAGGAAAGATGATCCCCCAGCGCTATTAAGCTAGTCTATTCATGAACTATAGTATTGGATACCAGTTATCCTAGCTTGTAGCTGCATTTACACATCTTGTTGACTTATAAACAGATCTGTTACCTATAAAAAGCTTCTATATAGTTTACATGAGTATATAGTGAAAACACTTTATGTAGACGAAGAAACCTCCTGCTTTCCTCGCTCTTTCATTTTAGATCACATGGGAAAACACCGGATTTCATCTCAACATATAGAAGCTCATAGATCTCTGCCTCTTGAATCAAACAGATTACTTTAATCTTAGGCAAATTTGATTCCCTTTTTAAAGATTAGCGGAGCACTCATCAGAACCAGAGCGTCAAAATATTCTTAAAAATCCTATGAACTTGTTTGAAGTATTGTCTTAAGCATCAACAACCTCACTTCTTAGACAGAAGGTAAAACAATTTTTTTACTTCCCCATTCAAATCTATTAATCCTAGCCATTTAAAAATTTGTATCTGGGCGTGTGGCGTAGTTGGTAGCGCGTTCGCCTTGCAAGCGAAAGGTCATCGGTTCGACTCCGGTCTCGTCCAATTGTTTTTTTCTAGATTTACCAATTTTTTTGCAGAATTTATATAGAAGAGGTGGACATCCCTTGCTAGCTACTCTGTTTATTGTGATGTGGTTGGTTTTCACATGCGTGGATCAGGTCTGTTTTATTTGCTTTAGCAGCATCACCTTCTTTTTTACTATTTCTTTACGAGTATTTGTAGCATCCTTTATCAATTGGTATGAGGCAAGCCATAATAACATATAGTAAACACTTTAACCACAAGGAAAAGGTTACAGAAAAATTAGTCAGAATTCATGAAAGATAAAACACTATAAAATTCAAATAGAATAAATTAAGAAAAAACAAAAGCACATTATACAAAACGTTCGAATTTTTCTTTTTTGGTTTATAAAATAATGATAATGAGCCCAGTAAATGGATACATACACCCAGTGAATGCATCATGGTTATGATATATAAATTAAAATTCAACCGGAATTAATCAGGATATGGGGGTGAGACTGAAAAAACTTTTTAGGGGTAGCTGTGAAACTGTAGATGTGGTCGGTACAGGAGAAGATTAGATCAATGATTATGTGTTACTTTTGTGTATCGTGTGATGAAAAAAATTCATTTTGCTTTTAATCTAATGCATATTATAGTCATCATCATCCTCTAAATCCGAGTCACAGTCATAGTCGAAATTGTTACAGCAAGCACAACTTCCTGGATTGTGGTAATGAGTGCTTCCATTCTCAGTATACCCAGCTCTCATATAACTTTCAGTTTCCTTTGCAAATTTGTTATCTTCTCCCAAGAAAAGTCTGTAACCATCGATCCCACGATCTGTATGGTTCAGATCGAAAGTTGATTCCTTCTCAATAACTCTTTGAACAACGTTGTTATCAGATAGAAAAGTCCGAATATTCCCTATTGGCGTGAACTGGATAATACCACCATCTGGGTGGTTAAACTGTGGGTATTCGTTGAGGTTGATATTATCGAGTGTCAGTTGTTCTGGTGGAATGTGATCGGATGAACAGCACGTCGTTTGCTTCACTTTCTTCAAGGATTCCCCCATTTCGGAAGTCCGTCTCTTGCACCTGCTGCTCGCAGCGATAGCTGTGTCGTGTGCGTGGGTTTGCTTCAAAGTGTGGAGTTTGTCACGGTTCACCTGGTACGCGTTGGCTAGTTCCGGGGTAGCAAAAGTCATGTCTCTGTTGAAATGTGTGCTGTATTGTGTATTCGACGTTTCGCCTGTAGTCATAGTCGATCTGTGTAAGCGGTGTAGCGACGTGGAGGCAGAAGCAGCAGCAACAGAGAAGCAGACGCAGAAGCAGAAGCAGAAGCAGCTGCAACTGCTGCTACAGCTGGACTGGAGCTGGAGCTGGAGCTGGAAAGAACTGGTCCCAGCAAGTGAAAAATCGTGCAGCGGTGCAGGGCGGGGCGGGGGGCCCTGGGGGGCCCAGGCCTCCAGGGCAGGCCTCCAGGGGAGGCCAGGCCCGCTCTCCAGGCGTGAGCCCCCGCCAGCAAAATTTTTGCAGTTTTTTTGGTGATGAAGTGGGACCTCCTCGTCTGCACAGAGACCGATCGAGCACCCACAATTGGGGTCGGAACAGTCTGGATGGGCCAACTGTGGTGTGCCCGGGCCTTCCTCTTCCTCTTCTCTTCTTCTTCCTCCTCAGCTACTGTATCTCTCACCGGCGTATCCCCACATACTCACTCCAGCAACCAAGATGGATCTGTCGAACTTCCGCCAGAATCTTCCTCTGTCAATTGAACCGACCGACGAGGCGATAAACAACATGAACAAAGAAATCTCTGACGAGTTCAAGTGTGGCGCCCGTTCTATAGCAGCTTTGTACAGACTTTCAAACACCAAAAACCAGCTACTGATAGCAAAGGGGTACAGGGACTGTCTTGACGAAATCTCCAAGCTTCTCGATTCCGAAAAGATGAGCTCTTTGCAGGATTTGCGAGCGTTTATACAATCCAAAAGGCACGATTTTGGCTTAACGAATACCTCTTCAGATTTCCCCAACAATGAAAAAACTAAATCTTTGACTGAAAATAATGAAACTTCACCCTCTGATCCACATAAGCATTACAACACTCAAGACATTGATTCAAGACTATCTTTGGAACCTAGAAATACCCCTTTCCCTGCATTCGACCAGATTGATGATTCTTACGAATTCACAGCAAACTACCCTACAAATCATCATTTCCCCAAATCCCGTATGCCGCTTTCAATAGATCATTCTAACCTTAAGGACTTCAAGCATAAAAAGAGCAGAAAAAAGGCACCAGATCATTCCAGCGATGAAGAAGTCGAGGCTCATGAAGATGATGAACCACCTTTCGAGACAACAGATTTGTCGTTTGATGAGAAGACTGACTCTTTCATGAAAAGAAAGGTTTTAGATATATCTCCTTCTTCCCCCTATCTCTCTCTTAAGAAGCCTAAGGTTTGAATTATCCTTTCTTTCCGATGATAACTTTACTAAATTTTTAACACTTAATTTATCCCCCCTTTGCGCCACTCTAATAGTAGTGGTAGTCTATACATATATCTATCTACATTGTACACTTCTTGTGTATTTGCATATATAGTTTAATCTATTCTATTTAATAGCAAGACCTTTCAATAAGCTTGCTTGTGCTGCCACGAGCTTCTTTTTATAATTACCAACATTATCTTTGGATAGCTTCCCACTGAAGATCAATCTTAACAAATTCTTCCAGTCCTCTTCACCAATATTGAGCTTCTCTTCATTAATTTTATCCAGCCTTTTCAGGAAACTTTCTCCTTCATTACCAATTGCAAAATATTTCAATGACGTACTCATTTTGCTTATACCTGGCTCAACAACTGTATCAATATCACTATCAATACTCAAAATTACTTGTTGCAAAACCTTTAGGTTAACTATCATTTTCATCCACCCACTTTTACCCATAACTGTAATTCTACGGCTCTCAAAAATAGCAAGTTTATCAATCCAATAACCTAAACCTCCAAATATTCTAATTTTAACTTCATCTTTTGATTCATTATTATTGATATTCTTACTGATAAGATTGAGAATCCTATCAATATTGTTAATACGCTCACAAAACTTATCAATACCTTGATCAACACTCTCATCACCTTCTTGTTCCCATTGTTTACTAACCATCATTTGAATAATATACCAAATACATTCAATTCTAATTTCATAACGAATCAATATTTCAACACTATTCATCATTGATTTTACCGACTCTAAAATTAGATTAAAGCGTTCCGCAGCTCTAATATCAACAGCCAAATATCCTCTAATATCATCTTCATGAGTATATTTATCAGTTATAGGTTTCTCGCTAACTGTATCAATAGATGATAGATTCAACGGTGCAAATGAAGGATCATCATTTTTAAATATATTAAGACTCCAAATTTCATTAAGCCTTTGAGTAAGCTCTACATTCTCCAATAAGTCTGGTACAACTGTAGTCAATGAGGGTAACCAATTAACTATATTCAATAATGCGGCTAAAAGATCAACAAGAGATCTCATTTGATCCAATGAAAGAAAATTCTTTGGATTTATATTGGGAATGAAATTTCCTGCGACAGATAGTGCATAAACTAATTCATCAGAAACTAAACTATCAAGTTTTTGATAATCTTCATTGTTTTGAAGTAAAAATTCAACAATATTATTAGAAATCGATTTCAATTTCAAATCTGATATCCATCTAGTCAATATTTTCTCATCTTTTACTTTAAGTAATGTTTCTTTACTTTCCTTAAATTTTTCTAACATTTGATCAAACAGTTTATAAATAATTTCAACATATGAAGGTCTATAATATAGTGATGTATCCAACAATATGAAGGTTTTACTAAGAAAATCTTTAATATAGTTTGTAGCTTCTAATAAAGCGTTTGGTAACCATTTCTTCTCACATAATCTATCAAAATGATATAATAGAGTATTCTCAAGTTGTGAGACAAAAATCACTTCCATAAATTCTTCGAAAAATTCAATAACGCCTTCATAAGTATCACCAAAACTTAATCGAATGTTATCAACAAATGTAATAAAACTTCCAGTAATATAACTCATATTGTAAATGCTTGGCTTTACAAGAACATATTTTTTGTTTTCGTTAATATCTTCCATACCAATATAAAAGTGATTTAACTCATAGCTTTGATTTTTAAACTCATTTGGATTAATACCTTCATTATCATTTTTGAATATTCCATTTAATGAATCGATCAATCCTACAGATAAAGACTCAAGTGATAATTTCGATAATTGGAAAACTGGTCCATTGTTAGAATTTTCAAATTCTTTAGGTACTTTAAGGAAAGGTGAATCTTCTTGCTTATTTAAATGCTTTGCTTCAAGTTCTTCCATATGATTGAGAAGATTTTCATCAACGATATAGTTGAATATAATCATACTTATTTGTTTCTGGATTTCACCCCAAATTATATCAATTCTGTATTTATAACCATCAATTTTACTGATTTGATAAATTGCAATATGTTTTTGCATAAGCGATAAAACTTTACTAAATATCAATTCAAAAATCTCAGAGATTATTACACCATTAAGTCCTTGCAATAAATTCAATTCTTCAAATGGATCATCGGTGTGATTGAGTTGTGATAATGAATTTGGCTCAAGCTGTGAGGGATATTTTTGTCTAACTTCATCAACACATCTTTTAATAGTTCGCTTCAGTTCTTTTTCAAATGATTCAGTAAGCTTGGTTAAGCATTCACTTTGTTTATTTATTTTTTGAATTCTCCTGAAAGCTATCAATAAATCATCAAACCTACCGTTTCTGATTGCTAATTCTTCGTTTTCATCAATACCCTGTCCGTTCAGTTTCTTAATAAATCCTCGAAGTCCCTTTTGGGGTGACACTCTATTTGATTGTTTGACATCTGTGAATTTCAAACCACTTGAATTCTTACTGTATATATTGTTATCTATTTCATTTAAAAGTCCATCAAGTAAAGCATCAACGGATGCATCTAATTTCATTTGTAATGCACGTAATCCTTCAATATCGAAAAGTTGATTATCTCTAATGATTTCTGTAATTTTTTGAACTAAACCAACTGCTTTGTCAAATTCCTGATTATCCGTCTTCTCTTGAAGCTCTTTTAATTTTCTCTGAATTTCACCTATCTTCTCCATTATATCTAACATTTGAATCTTTTCATTTCTTTTCTCATTCAGCTCTTTCATGATATCAGATTCTGAATTAAGTAATTGATCAACCTCTGTAAGGCTGTCTCTAATGCTGGTTAAACTGTTTTGTGACTGATTTAATGTTTCAATTGAAATCCCATATGATCCAATACTATCATTGAATGCCATATAATTGGAATTAACAGCTCTTTTCAATGTTTTCTTCAATTCACTTTTCAAATTTTGGAATTCTGAATAGCTATGATTTGTGTTCGATGAGGTTAGTGGTAATGCTATATCCAGTGGAACACAATCTTCACTAACCAAATCAGGCCATTCATATTCTAAAACTTTTAACACTTCTTCTAGCTGAGCAAGAGACCTCAGTTTTTCATCATCCATTGTATTCAAACAGAGGCTATCTGTCGTTTGTTGGGGAACTTTATTTTGCAAACATATTTCATCATCATTTGGAAACAACCTCAGATCATAGTCCACAATTCTGAACATACAAAATAATATCACGTGACAATGCATTATTATTGTTAAATCTTAACATACTATACTCGAAATAAGGGAACCATACTATATATATACAGATTATTATAGACATTAGTGATCATCAAATGGATGTCTAGAGTCTGAAGGATCAATTTTGAAAATATGGTCAGGATTCATAATGGCTTTTTTGTCCAATGCAAACTTGATTGTTCTCATAACGTCGATTGTTTCGGAACCTAATTCTTTTTCTAAATATTCTCTCTTCTCACTGATACCAATACCATGTTCACCTGAAACAGTACCATCAAGCTCAATTGCTAATAAGGACAATTCATTGACAACTTTATGTGCTTCATCAACTTGGTCTGGTTCATAAATAACTAACACATGGACATTACCATCCCCAGCATGACCTGCAGCTGTTGCAAGTAAATTGGCCTTTTCCATATTTTCCATTGTCTTTGAAATAAGCTCCGGCAGTTTAGACATTGGAACACAAACATCTGTCGGCAAAACTTTTGCATTTGGTTTGAATTTTTTAGCCCAACTTAATGAGTTCCACATTAAAGTTTTACGGACTCTCCAAATATCTTCTTTATCTTCTTCTTCTTTTGCAACTTGAAAGTTAAATCCATTATAATCTTTGCTAACTTTTTCAACTATTTTCAAAGTACTTTCGAGAGCATCATTATCAATTGCACTGATCTTAAGAAGAAGCAAGTGGTCAGGATGCCAAACTCGATCACCACATGCACCCATTTCTTTAACTGCTGTCATCTGTCTGTTATCCATAAACTCAACTGCATTACAAGTTACGCCGTTTTTGAACAGCTCGACAACTGCTTTAGATGCATCTTTTATTTCCTTGAAATTCACTAGCGTAATGACTTCGTTTTTAGGTTTAACATGTAATTTTAATGTAGCTTCTACTATGATACCAAGAGTACCTTCCGAACCAACAAAAAGGTTTGTTAGATTGTAGCCATTCGAGCTCTTTCTCGGTCTTTGCCTAGTTTTGATGACAGTACCATCAGCTAAAACCACTGTCAAGGATAACACATTATCCTTAGCAGCACCATATTTTACAGCATTAGTACCAGATGCGTTTGTTCCTAAAATACCTCCAATTTGAGCTCCAGGTCCTGGATCTGGACCAAACATTAAATTATAAGGTGCTAATTCTTCATTTAAATGCATCCAATCAACTCCTGGTTGAACAACGACATCTAGATCATCTTCATGAATGGCTAAAATTTTGTTCATTCTAGAGAGATCAATACAAATCCCTCTTCTTGTCGGTATGTAATGTCCTTCAAGGGAAGTACCACCAGAATATGGAATGATTGGTACGCTAGCATCATAACATATTTTAACAACTTTTGAAACTTCTTCTATAGAAGTTGGATAAACAACTGCATAAGGTGATTCCCCTTTTCTTGCTCTCACAAACTCAGAAGGGTCTTCTGAATGGTTGCTCAGCTCATTGTCACTTGTTAAAACTTTATCATTACCAACAATTTTTGCAATTTTCGAAATTGCAAACTGAACTCTATCATTTTGAGCGTATACTAACGGTTTTAAATTTTCAAGTTTTGTAGTTGATTCAAAATTTACATCTTTATTTGCAAATTGAAAGCCAATTCCAAATCCAATCACAAGAAATGCTGCTGCAATTGACAAGGATTTAAAGACATAGCTTTGTGGACTGAAGAACTCAGATTCGATTTTATGGGGATTCTCTGATAAATAACGAACAAAAGAACGTTTAATATTTCTTTTCGACAGGGATGCTATATGTCGATACGTAAACATCCTTATCAAAGAACAGAAGGAAGAACACAGAATCAACAATGACGTTAGAAGTGTGTAAAGAGATGATCATGATGAGAATTAGGACGACAATATAAATTGTTATGGGGTGGGATTTTTTCAGTTATCGGGCCATTTTTTCCTAAAAGGGAATGTGGCTGAACTATGGCGCAGCAATACAATAACGGGGTGCCGAAGGGACCACAGTTTGTAAATCAATACCTATACCTATCAATTGAAGTGTGGGCATTAAGGTAAAGAAAGTAGAAAAAGCAAGTTTCATTGAAAAACTTACTTTGATATTAATTTCTTTACTTCTGAATCACTAATCAGTTTACACTGTTTCAATTGTCTACAATCTATAACTCCAAGATCGAACTACTTAATACATTGAAATATTAAAAAGACAGGATGGATTGCGCAAAAACTCATAACTTAAGTACAGAATTAAACCATTAAGTTAGTTAAATTAGAGAAAATGTATGCCTTTAAACAAGTATAAACCCAAATTTCGAAGAGAGAACTGAAGGAAAAGCGGAATGAATATTCATATGCAAATAGAGAAAAAAAGTGAAAATGTTCATCTTTGGCAAGATAACTATCGGTAAGTGTGGTTGGGATTGTAAATATTGTTCATTGGACCTGGCCCATTTTGCTGAGTATTGATGTTTCTATCTGAAGGTGGGATATAAGGAATTCCACCTTGCAAATTTGATGGCATTATGTTATTAGTTGGCTGCATTTGATGCATTGATATGCTATTATATGGATCTTGTTGATATTGAGGATATTGCTGCATTTGAGGTAAAGTGTGTATATGCTGTGGATGTGGGTGAGGTGGTTGTTGTTGCATTGCGATATGAGTTGCAGGAGTTGGATGATTTGAATATGCAGGAGTTCCATATAGATTGTTTTGATTCATCAATGTATTATTAGAGTTTAGCCCATAGTAAATCGATGGATCAAATGAGTGCATATTGGATATAATTGGTTGTTGAACAAATGTATCATTATTCATTTGAGTTTGTTGAGCAAATGTATCAGTAGGTATTTGAGGTTGCTGCATATCAATGTTATTAATGGATGCTGTCATATTTGTTGAAGTAGGGAGTTGCTGAGATGAATTATCTGTGGAATTTGTATTGAAATTCAATTTGAGATCTTCGTCTTTTTGATTTTTCATATCAGTGTTATTGAAGCTAAATTTACTATTATCTAAATGAACGCTTGAAATTGATTGGTTATTTAATATCGTTGGAGTAATAGCATCAGAAATCGATGAAGTTTGAGAAGGGTTTAGATTCCCTGTTGAAGGATTTGTTGATGTTGCCTGTGTTGTTAAATTACCAACCTCACCAGTGAATGTAGATAAAATGTCAATAATATTTTTAAATTTATCAAGTTCAAATTCATCATTCAAATTCTCAGTATCATTATCCGCATTTGAAACATTATAATTTGAAGATCCATTATTAGAGTTATTATTATTGAGATTAGAATCAGAATCAGCTCCATCGTTAAATTTAGGAACACCACCATTTATATTAGAAGACTTATTATCAGATTTTTTATCAATAGATTTATAGACAAATTTTTGAAGTTCACACAAGAAATTCATAACATCACTTATAGGTTCACACCAATATTCTTTCAAATTTCCTAAATTTGCAATTGTATTATCGACTACATCTCTTCTAATATCACCATCAAAATTTAACATTTCTTTATCAAGAATAAAGTTTTTGATATCTTGAGGAATATGAGTGAAAGTATAACGTTTATCAGGGTAATGATAAATATCACGTAAAACGAAGTAAGTATATTGTAAAGGATTAGCATTTTTACTAAACCATCTAAATCTTTCTAATTCCGGAGTTAATTTGAGTCTATACCTAGATTCATAAAGTAATAAAATTGACACCTCCATTGTTGATTCATAATAGGGCATTCTAATTGTTAGTACTTTATCGAAAAAATCTTTACTTGAATTTGCTTGACTCAACTTTGTTAATTCAACATTTGAAGCATTAGCTGGTTTCAAGATAACTCTATTATGATGTGAATAAGGTCTTCTATCACAAGCTCTATGGAATAGATAAGTCCTATGCACATTTGTGATTGCATTTGAAACTAAAAATCGTAATAAGTTTTGAGAATATTTTGGATTATTTGAACAACTTAATATTTCTTTAACTAAATTGTAAACATCCTGATAAAGTGCAATAACAGTCCTTGATATACCTTCCCATCTTAATAATTTCTCTGTATCACTTGAAAAATCTGAATTTAAATAATGTGAAATAGTTTCCATAACTAAACTACATTTGAATCTTGAAATTGTGAATATCATGAAAGGGTTTAAATCACCATCGAATTTCCCAGTTTCTTGATTATATTCACGTTTTGAAGGAAATTTAGTTGAAGCATTTGTCATGATCATATGAGGTGACATACCTGAAACATTAGATGTTGCAGTATCTAAATATCTAACATAATGCCAAACAATTCTTCTAATTTCGACATCTTTAACATTATCTTTATTAGGGTAAACATTATGTAAAAGTGGATCTCTATGTAAACCCATAAATTCAGCTTGTCTAGCTAAGGCAGCAGTATATGTAAATATTCCGATAAAATAGATTGCACTACTTTGATATAAAATAATTGAAGCTTGAATATAAGAGATATTTGGATTTGTTTTGAAACCAAAGAAAAGTTTGAATTTTTCAAAAGTATCATAAACTTTATTTTTTTCAATTTGAGATTTTTTGATTTCAACAGGATCCGTTATATTAACTTCAAAAGCTGTTTTGACTGCCAATAACATAGCTAAAAATAAAACACCTGAATCTATATCAAATTTTGGATTTGTTTCATGGTATAATTCATCCCAGAATCTGATATATCTAACCATCGTCGCTTCTTTATCAATTACTGGGATCAGTGGATGAATATAATCCCAATAAATATAAATGATATCATCGAATTCTTCCTTTTTAGGGAACTCCTTAACCAATTGTTCTAAAGAAGCTTTAAATCCGAACCTTTGAAAATCATAAGTACCTACATGAGAGAAATCTCCTACTGTACCTCTTTCACCTATTTCACTCATTTTGAATAAGAACATTCTATTTAAACTTGGTTCAAGATAGGGGAAAAAAGCTCGTGAATAATATAATGGTATATTATTTATATTTGTTGAGAAAATAACGTCAGAATTTGTTTCCTCAATTGAGAGATGACCATTTTCCCTTTTCCATGTTATAACATTATCATCCTCAGGTGATATTGAATGAGATTTAGTTGAATGATTGGGTTTTGTTAAATTGATGTTTGAACGTATTTTCTTTGAAGTTTTGCTTGCAACAGATCCAGTTGTTGAATTTTCGAACTCAGTGTTAGCACCAGCATTGGCATCAGAATTAGTATCAGCAGTGACACCAGAACCGGAACCAGCACCGATACCAGCATCAGTGGCACTACTTACACTACCATCTCTGAATTGATAAACACATTCACTCTTAGTTCTCAAACAGGTGCTACAAGGTGAATTTCTATCACATTTCAGTTTGTGGTGATAACAGTACTCACAGGTGCGAATTTTCCTATTTCTTTTAACTTTTGGCATTTTGTGGTATGATCTTTAGCAAAAAGGGGTCACGAAGATGTTGATGCACACAATGATAATAGAAATCTCAATTTGAACTTGATTTGGGTATTGGTCTTCTGTAATTATGGTGGATCTAAATGCCCGCAGAAAAGTGATTCGCAGTAATTCTGGAAAGCAATGCACGACGAAAGAAAATACTTTGATCCGCTGGAGTAAATGCAGTATAGTATAGGATATTATACAGTAGTGTGTAAGCTCCAAAGAATGCAAATGAGACAGCACTGAACTACAGCAAACTTAGAAAAAGTGAAAAGAAAAGAAAGAAAGAAAGAAAGAAAGAAAGAAAAGAAAAGAAAAGATTAAACTAAAAAGACGGAGAAACAACAGACAGACTAATTAGACCTGTGCAGAGGCTGACCGGTTGCACTATTGTGCGGTATAAGCACCTGGTGCAAGAGAGGGTCCCCACGCTAGCTGAGAAAAAAGCCGGCGCGCGCACAAAAAATCTCGCAGGCGCCCTCGATTCCGGCGGGAGTGCTGCCGTGCGCGGCTGAGCGCGGCTGAGCGCAGCGGGACCGCGAACTAGCAGTAGTGCAAGTACTAATAACTAAATAGCTGCAGAGCACTAGCTAGCTAGCTAGCTAGCTGGAGCCAAGCCACCGTGAGCCGGACATGCGCACCGCGTCGACCGGCGCGTCGACCGACGCCGTCCCGCGGATCTCGGGCGAGCACGTTTCGGAGGCTGCCGTGCGCTCGGCAGTTGCCGAACCGCGTTGCGGAGAAGAGATCCGGGACCCCCCGAGATTCGTACTGCGAATATCCAGGTATTTACGCTGCACCGGCAGTGCTGCCTAACTGGCCCACATGGGTTTCTTGTGTACGGACAATACGCTGGCCCTCTGTGTCATTGTCAATGGGGACACTCTTGTTCTCCATCCGCTGTTGTTTCCAGTACAAGTTTTCGCTTCCTCCAAGCTTGGCAATTCTCATTGTAGCCAATAGATTTCTAGCAGCATTCGAGTGTTTGTAAACAGCCCCGTCAAATGCTGTCGTTGCATCTCTGCCATGCGACGCCTTGATCAAGGGGACTCCTCCCGGATGGTCTTTAGCAAACGGTGTCACATCATGTATGATTCCTGCCACCACAACCAAATATCTATCTTTGGACTTATTGGCCAACAGTTTGAATTCTTCTGGTGACAACACGGGTAGTTTGTCAATTGGAATCCCCCAATTCAAGTTCGACCTGATATCATCGAGCAACCTCTGCTGTTGTTGAATCAACAATTGATCGATTGTGTTCTGATCAGCCCTTCTCCTGTAACTAACCAATCCACAAATGTATAATATGTTGATACTCCATTTCACAGGATCAAAATTGTACCATTCATAACCGTTACGATAATCCATTGGGAATTCGTGATGAAAGTTTTGATTACCTTCACCCATTGTTATAAAGCTTAATAGATAATTATTTCGAGGTGATTTGAGATTGTTGTATGGTCTAGATCCAATTGAATGGCCAATGGAGTTTACAGAAAAGACAGAATGTTGAACTAAGATTAGCTTTAGGAAACCACCATAGATTAACCCACCTATGTAATCATCCCAGAAAACTCCACAGATCAAAGAGGGTACAACAAAACCAATTGTTATCATAAGATTCAGATAGTTCTTCTGTTGCCATTCTACTATCTCTGCATTTGGAAACTCATCTAATTTACTTTCCTTGATAGCTTTTGCTGCCTTAGGATGATGTATTAACACTATCCAACCTATATGACTGAAAAACAAACCCCTCCTAATATTATGAGGATCTGAATTTGTTACATCACAATATCTATGATGTGCACGATGAGAAGCACACCAGTTTTGTGCTGATGTTATACCACCACCGGATGCTATTATAGTTAATAGTTGAACAAACGGTTCATTTGTAAAATCAAATGAATGATGTGACCAGTATCTATGATACAGAATATTTATCGATAACATTGTAATCATATAGTTCCAAATGACAAAAAATAGGGTCTTCTTTACCACACGAGGATGAAATATGATTAGACAAGCTATGCCAATAAGTGGAATAATGAAAACTATAATCAGGTTTTTCCAATGAATAGTTGAATACAAATATCGTAGGGATTGCTCTGAAAACTTTTGACGCAAAGTGCTTGATGTATTATTGCTCGATTGTACTTTTTGTTTCCTCCTTCGTTTCACTTTAACGATCTCAGCCGAACGTGTTCCAGTCTGCATAATCTCACCAACATTCTCATATTTTTGTGAATTTCCGGATTTCACTTCAATTCCATTTCCATCCGAATGTTGTATCAAATCATATTTTAGAAGTTCCTCTTCAGGATAAATCGCTTCCTCCACCCTTTCAACACTTGCCACCATAATCTCCTATAACTGATCAGGTAAACAAACAACAATGAAAAAAGAACCGACAATACTAGATGCGTGCTCTTTGCGGCTCACACACAATACAGCGATAAAAAAAATAAAATGATGGGCGGGCTACGTTGTTGGTTGGGCTTTTTTCGGCATGGTGTCACGTGAACACCAATACATCTCCAAATATGGGTCGATATGCATCAATCCACAAAACCCTACACATATATCCAGCAGATCATATAATTTGGATTGTTACAAGACAGAGCGGAAGCAACTGCGGATTATTCCTTTCAAAGTTTACAACTATGAGCTCTCAATTCAAATGTCAAAGATAGCGGGGTTCAATTATTTATTTATTTATTTATCTCATTTATACAGTTGTAGCATTAACGTGTAAGTCTGGTTTTGGAGTGCAGATAGAATCAACTAGTAACTTGACAACAGCAGATTTCTTTTCCTGTGCTGTTTTTCTAATTTTCTCCAATTCTGCTTGAACTTCCTTTTCTGCATCTGCCTCTAGTTGTTTGTTAGAACCTTCAAATTCTGCTTCAAACTTCTTCAAATCTTCAGCTTTCTTGGCTCTATATGCTTCAATTTCAGCTTGTGCATCACTCTTCGCCGCTTTTAGCTTTTGTGCACGATCTTTTTATGTACAAATAGTGAAACTGTTAGTATTGATTTCCAAAAGGTATTTATTTTAGTAATGTATTATGCTCTATTAAAAAAAAGAGAATAATGGTTACTTACATTGTCTTGCCTTAGCAACAATTTCTTGTGCCTCTTTTTCGGTCTTTAATAAACTTTGAATTCCCGACTATAGTATTGCTCTTGTTAGTAACTCTGATCAGTTGTTCAAATTATCATTTTCAAAGAAAATGCTTTTGAAATAACATACCATTCTATCACTGTTGGTCTGTAAAAGAAATGTACCAAAGCTTTATATTACAGATTGTGAAGCCTGTTCCTGCAGAAGCAGCCACCGCTTTAAACAATACTGAGTATACCGCACTGCTAGTTCACGCGCCTTCCTCTCTAAAATGCTCCAACCTGGTCGATCGACTGGACAGTTGAACGCTCTATTCACACTGTTCAGGTACGTCAAATAATCATGACTTTATCAACAAATCTCTTTGCTTGAAGAAAATACCAATGATTCCCAGGATTCGTAGATAAGTCTCTTGATTTTCAGTCTGATTTAAGCTCAAACTTTGTTGGTATTGCCTTAAAACTTTCTTGCCCAACTGTCGAAGGACACTCATCTCGGAAGATGGTAACACATCTTCGATGGATTCAAGTATACTGAAAAGCCATTCTTTGAAATTTTCATCTACGTTCAAACTCATCCATTTGGTGAAGTATACTAAAAGTTTAACATGCTCATCTTCCTCAATAATTTGTGCAATATATTCTCTTTCACAACTAACTTCCCATATGAATTTTTTCCAATCTTTGGCTGTCTGTGGTAAATCAATAGCATCTAATTCCTCTAATAACATCCTGTACTTTTCATATTCTTTCCGTCGAAGCTTATATTCCTCAACATAAGTTTCTAAAATATTCAAAGGTGCAATTAATTCCTCTTTACTCTTCTCTTTAGGAGCAATGTAATAACAGTAATCATCATCATAATCATCATCTTCACTTTCACCTGTAAAGTAGGAATCTCCTGTTTTTTGAATTGATTGCAGTCGTACTTGAGCAAGATATTCATTCACATTACTTGGCACCTTGTTTAAGTCAACTTTATCAAGATCAATATGAATAGGAAATGCTGCTCGCTGTCCAAAAACAGGATCAATTGGTCCTTGTACATACCCCTTTCCCTCATAAGTTGGATCATCTAATAATGTTTCTTCGTTTTCTTCAGTTGTGTTGTCATCACCGGAACTTTTAACAACATAAGAATCTTCTTTTAAAATATCAAATTTGGCCTTTTTCTTAGGGGGTAATGATATGAGCCTTGAGGTCAAATTGTTTTTCTGATTTTGATATGTCATAGGAATGAGAGTTTTGCTACTTTGACCGAACTTTATTCGTGTGTGCTTATTATCCTTTTAAAAGGTTTTGAATCTCCGCGTAAAAATTTCATACTAGTTGAGCTTGATTTTTGATGATTTACATGTTGCTCTTTAGTAGTTTACTACTTAAGAGATCTACGTGATGCCTTTAAAAAGACAGAGAGAACCGGATGATGCAGTTAATCAAAATGTTGAAGAAATAGTAAGTTCAAGTAACGAGACACCCACATCAAAAACTAAGCAAAAGTTTAGGCGATCTAAAATAGAAAGTGAGTCCTCCATCACATGCAGTTTGCCACCTTTATGCTCCAAAGAACCTAAACAGTTTCTTTCTTTCAGTGATTACGAGCTACATTACATATCCGATCACACCAACATTTGCATGGAATGTAAGAAAAACTTTCCTACAAACAAACTACTTGAATTGCATATTGCTGAAAACCATGATCCATTCATGAAAATAAAACTTCAGAAAGGGGAACGTGTTTTTGGCTGTTTTGTTGAACATTGTGACAAGCTTTTCCGAGACCACAAGAAAAGAAGGCTTCATTTGATTGATAAACATGATTACCCTAAGGACTACCTTTTCAGTATTGTTGATAGAGGAATACGAAAAAGTGATACTACATTATTGAAGAAGAATACACAAGCGTACGGCATTTGGAAACCCGCATCTTAAACTTTGTGATAATTTCGTGTTACCTTTGTTTTTAATTATATAATTCATGTTTTTATATAGAGGTTTAAAATTTATTATTCTAAAAGTTAATGATTTGAGTTGCAGCATTTCAGCTTCATTTATTTTATAGAAACTAACTTGACATCGAAGATCAATTCAGAGTTAGCTGGAATACCTGGAAGCTTTTGAGAACCATATGCCATTGGTGCAGGAATAACAATTCTTCTTTCACCACCAACAGACATACCAGCAACACCTATATCCCAACCTTTAATGACTTCACCTTTACCAAGTGCAAAGTTGAATGGTTTACCAGATGTGTTCTTATCAAAAACTTTACCATTCTTCAATTTTCCAATATATCTGACGCCAACCTTTTGTCCTTTCTTACAAGCTGGACCAGTACCAATGGTTTTGTCCTCAATGATAACACCACCAGCTAAAGTCTTGACAGCAGGCTTCTTCTTTTCAGCCTTCTTTTCCTCTTTTTTAACATCCTTTTTTTCTGCTTTTTTTTCTTCTTTCTTCTCAAGCTTCTTTTCTTCTTTCTTGCTCTCCTTCTTGTTTTCCTTCTTTTCTGCAGCTGGACCAGTTGGACCTTGCTCTAATTCTTTGTTAAACTTAACAGTTTTTTCTTTCTTTGCTTTCTTAGACTTAGATGGTGTTTCATTATCATCTGCTTCTCTCTTCTTACCATTCATATTTTCATCTTCTTCAACCAATTCTTCAATTTTACCTTCAACATCTTCAACATTGTCTAATTCGTCTAAGTCGTAGTCGATTTCTTCATCAATAATTTCGTCTTCATCTGGAGTTAAATCATATTCATCAGAATCGTATTCATCAGAAGAGCTACCATGGACATAATCATCTTCATCATCATCATTTGGATGTTCAACATAGTTACCAGTTAAGTGAATGGTGTAAGAACCAGTGACAACAAAGAAAACTTCTTCATCAGGTAAGATTGTTAAGTCTAAAGATTGTTGATATTGTGTCTTAGGGGAAAGAGTACAAATGACATGTTCTTCAACAGCCTCGTCATCTTCGACATCATCATCATCATCATCATCAGAGTCTTCATCACTCTCTTTATCTGCTTCTTTTTTACCTTCTTCATCTTTATCATCATCTTCATCATCATCGTCTTCTTCATCATCATCTTCTTCTGAATTACATTCATCACATTCATCATCATCACAACCATCCTCAGAAAAAACAGCAGATTTTTTCAAGATCCTAAGGGTGGATGGTTCGTTTTTGTCGTCATTAGCTTCTGGATCAATAGATGCCATAGTAATTCTGACAGTGATTGGAAAATCATCAGCTTGACATGGTTGTGGGCTGAAAGGTTTCAATTCTAGGTTATAAGATGCAAGTGGTAATAATCCGGACATTATTCGATGTTAAAATTCCCTCCAATGAGATACTTGGTAAAAGAAGAAGATTAATAAGAGTTTACTTTAGGGCTCTAGTAACCTAAATTTTTTTTTGAGGGCTAAAAATTTTTTAAGTGTAAAACTGTATGAAATTTCATGGAAAATTCTATTGCAGACACGTGACTTTGTTTCAACATGTCACGGAATATTGAGTCTTAAACTATGATCGATAATCATTGACATACATTAATTTACCAGATTAAGTGTTGTTATACGTGTATAAAGTTTATCTAATTTTTGATTTGTGTATTATTTTTATATGCTATAAATATAAAGGGTAAGAATTAACCAAATTATTTAGAAAACCATAGCATGTGGCTTGTCACCAGACTTTAAGGAGAAAGAAGCTGCTAAGTATTGCTTTAATAATGGGGTCTTCTTGATTTCAGAGATTAAAGCCTTATCAACAACCTTTTGATCTTCAACTCTTTCAGACTTGATTTCCTTCTTTGCTTCAACATCACCAAAGAAATCTTTTTCGGACTTTGATTTCTTGTTGGTCTTTTCTCTTGCAAAGTAAGCAACGTTGAACTTAGTTAAGTCTAAAGAAGAAACGTCAACCTTTGTAGAAGTTGCAATGACGTATCTTGCATTGACTCTTCTTAATGGAACACCATTAACCTTGAATGGACCAGAGACTAATAAAGTGTTGTCTTCTAAGTTCTTTAAGTAAACAACTCTCTTACCTCTAAATCTACCAGCTAATAAGATTAAGACGGTACCTGGGACCAAGCTAGATCTTAATTGTTGTGGTCTAGCAGTCTTTCTAGTCTTCTTTGCAACTAAATCCTGTGAAAAGATGATTAATGTATAATGTTAGTACTCTGTTTCTATGTTCAAATGAATTTGCATGAAAATGTGGTGCAAGCCTTGATATATTGAAAGTAATCCTTTATTTTTTAATCTTATAAGTATAAATTGATGTGCAGATCCTTCTGATATGATAATTAAGCAAACATTTAATGAGAAGTATTCATTGATTAGGATGTTGAATCAATTTCTTCAATTAAAACTCAGTTTCCAGTTGTGAGGGTTATTGTCGCATATTGATTTGTTTAATGTCTCAATTTCAATACGATGTTAAGTATTTTTGACGATTCATAACTCTAATATCTGAAGTAAAACTTGTTTGACATCACTGGTCTCAAATTCTGGTATTTGATGATAGTTTATTATGAATAATTCATATTCTCAATATTCATAAAAAATCAATTTAAATCAACATTTAATCACTTTTAATATATCATTCCAGTGCAGTTTTTTTCCGTTTTGACGTATACATACAGCAACCATTGTGTATAGTTTGTTGGAGTTGTAAAATCTGTATCGTTAATACGAGCTCTATATCGCTATTCAAAGCTACACACTATTGAAAAAAGCCATACTCCATACCAAATCCGCGATCGTCTGCGTCGCCCACTCAAGCGCGTCCTCACACCTTAGTCCCTTTTTCCTATGGCACCTGCACACCACACGTTAAAAGATCCTAAAATTTTGTAATTAGCAGTCACAGCTCGCGCTTGAGATATCTCGAATGGGAAAAAATTCACCTAATACGGTAATTTTATTAAAGATAACATGGAGGCTCAACTAAATACTCGATCTGATTAAAGTTGGATCTTTTATAGTAAATGATTGGGTATAAATAATTTTACATTAAATAAAATGATAAAAGTAGAATAATATAGTTTTAGGATAAATAAGCTTATGAATTTAATATTGAAGTAGGTGTAGCATCAGAATCATCACCAACACCTGATCCACCACCAGTTGGAATTCCACTACTTGCACCATCACCGAAGAATAAATCACTCCAAAATTCATCATTAAATGCAGTAAATTGCATATCGATAATTGGTTCTTGATTATTATTTGGTGTAGTAGTTGGGTCTGATTTATGCTGTGAAATATCAGCAAAAACATTAGAAATAGATAAACGGTGACTTAAGCTAGGATTCCTTGATGAGCCTACTAAATTTGGTTCCTGATATGGAGTATAATAATCATTAGAAAATGAATTTTTTATAGGTGAAGCATAGATATTATTAGCCTGTGATAGTGATATCAAAGTTTCAGTAGGAGCTGCTGTATTTGAATTACTAGCATTTTGTAAAAGTGAAGTATAGTTTTTGCCTGATAAGAAATCTGTAGTATTTGAACCATTTTTTACATCAAATGAACTCAACTGATACTGTTGAGTAGGTGGGAGTTTTATTGTAGGTAAAGATTTTGAAGTTTGCATATTGATGAAACTTGCAGCATTACCAGGTAGAGCATAACCAGTATTTTTGGATTTCTGCTTTTTAGGTGGAGGTTGTAATTTTGTTTGAAGTTGATTCCTCTTGCTACCAATATGTTGATCTTTTGTAATTTCATACTTGTTTGAACTGGTAGTAATAACTGAACTGTCAATAAGGGAATCAGTAAATGTAGGGTCTTGTTTCTTGATTTGTTTGTATAATGATTTATATGAAGCATTCCATTGTGTTAAACATGTATGAACGAATAAATTTAATACTACTTTGATTTTCTTAAGGAAATAATTTTTGGGATATATTTTCGAAGTTTGATCAATTTTATGCATTAAAGCTTGAATTGAAGGTATTGCATCTTCTGTGAAAACTTTAGCTCTAATAGTTTTAGGTATTGTAAGACTCAAATATCTAATTCTTAATAACATACCACTAGTATATAAGATTCTAGAAGTATGGAAAAGAGGATTCACACTTAAATCTTCAGCTGAAAGTTTGTTGAAATGATTTAAAGAAAGTATGCAAGATTCACAGATCTGATTCAATGAAGTCAAAAATAGATCTTTATATTCTTTTGTAACATTTTCCTTTGATCTTATCAAAGTTTGAATAGCAGGCTCGAATAGATAAGCTTGAGCAGAATAGAGATAAGCCATTAAACAATTATAATCAAAAGATTGTTCATCAAAATGCACAGCAATTTGTTGTTTAATATTTAGAAGGTTTTTAAGAGATTCTTGAATTTGAAGTTTAGTTTTATGACTAGATAATTCATAAACTGTTAAACTATCACTTGATCTATGGAAACTATTATACATCAATTCCATTGAATGATTGATTTTAGCGTATAAAACAATCAATTTATATTCTCTTTTCTCTGATTTCTCTAAAACCTGACAACATTCCTCAAAATAAGAATTCCATTCAAGAAAAATGACACGTTTCAAAAATAAAGATATTGACATATATAATGTATAAACCACCAATAATAAACCTTTTAAATCGATATTTTTCTCATCATTTAAAATTGAAGTTTTCTTTATTGAACCATCACCTTTGTTATAAAAAAAATAAGGTCTACCACTTATACCTAAATCATGAGATAATGAAACACATAAAGATGTGAAAAGATGATATCTTCTATGATGGAATAATTCTGGTGCAACGTACCAGAAACTATAAATCAAAGTATTTTTCAACAATTGGAAATTTTTATTACCAATCATCAATAATTCAAAAGATAAAGTTTTAGAGATTAAAGATTCAAGTTGAAGTTGAGTTTCAGGTAAAATTTCAGAAGATGTATCGACAATTAATGATATATAACACATTAGAACCAGCAACAAAGGTGCATGATTTTTCAAATAATCAAGTGATAGATTCTTTGGCAATTCTGTGAATGGGAAACGTGCATGAATTTTGGTTACAAAAATTGTTATTAGCCGAGTACATTGCTCTGAAGTTAATAAACCTTGATCAATTATATCGAGAGAGGGCATCTGTTGTTCACAAATTTTAACACGTTTCTCTGAATTCAAAATAAAATCGTTACTTTCGCTTTCCCTTGTTGTATTATTAGATTTTTCAGTTAAATCTTTATCTAGTTTCTCCAATTGATTTATCTCCAAACGGTAATATTCTAATTTATCCTTTAAAGGTATTTCCATTGTAGAAGTTAAATGTTCATCTTTTGGGTTATAACCTTTTAACATATTAATCAATTTATCCTTTTGAGCCAATTCAGACTTTAATTTCCTTATTTCATCATTTTTCAATTTGATTCTCATTGATTTTGATAAAGTTACCGGTTTCTTGACCCTTTTAACTGTTATATTATATTCACAATCAACTCCTTTAGCAGCGCAACGTTTACAAACTTGGAAATGAGCAGTTGGATCGACAGGAACACATTTAACTTTAAGAGCATGACATCGTTTACAAGCTTTACTTCTTTTCCTTATGATATCTTCATTTGAATTGAGATTAGCGTTCAAATCAGTCGAGCCGTCCGAATTGATGTCCAAGTTAGAATTCTTTTTGCCAATTAGATTATTTTGAATGCCTCCTACAGTACCGTTATGCTCGTTATCATCATCATCATCTTCCTCCGAATCCGAATCCGAATCCGAATCATCTTGATCTTCATCATCGTCGTCGACGTCGTTGTCATACTGCACCCCCTCATCTTCCTCGCTATCTTCTTTTTCTTGATCATCGTTGTTGTCATTATTACTATTTTCATTATTATTATTATTATTATTATCATTATTGTCACTATTATTATCATTATTATTTTCATGATGATTATCGTTAAATGTAGACTGATCCGTAACTTTTTCCTGATCCTCACTATTGTGCTCTTTCATATTTCTATTACTCCTTAAATAACTCAATGCAGCATCATTGGCGTTAGAGATACCATTGAATGTGCTAAGTTTGACAGTATCTCCGCGTTTGCGGAGTTTAGCCTCCTTACCCGTCGGTTTATTCGTTTTCCTACCCTTTGATCTTGTATTTGCACGTTTTGAAATTGCAGCACGACCACCACCTCCCATATTTGCTCCAGATGCGGTAATTGCAGATCCAGTATCTGTGAAGCTGTCATCGACAGTGTTACCAGAACGATATGCTGTTGACCGCTGGTCGTTGCCTGGTGCCATATATGTGGTTGATAAGTATGAAAACTGGATAGATTGAACACGAACTAAATCGATCGGTTGATCTGCAGAAATGGAAAATGGAGGAGCAGAAATAATATAATATATGGAGGCCGGGTGCAAACAATAGATCGGTGCAACGGAACAATTGAATAGACACTGGACAGAGACAGGATAGAGCCCGGATCTGGACTGCTGTTGTGCTGCACCGGATCTGCAATGGCAGAGACTCAGAGACTAGCAGGCAGAGGCTAGCGCAGCGGGCGGGCACCGTTTTTCCTGCAAGCGGCGTGTCCCGCTGCACCGGCAACCCCGCAGCGCGACACCGCGCATGTCGCAGCACACCACTGCTCGACAGCCGTGTCACGTGCCCGTGCGGAGATAAGATGCACGAGGGGGGCTCGGCACGGGGGCTCAGCGCCGCGAGATCGAGGTTTTTCCGCCGTTTCTCGGGCGACGCTCGGCGCTCGGCCGAGCTTCTATTCCCGTATCCTCCATCTCTCTTCGTATCTCCGTCTGGGCCTGCCTGTGCCCGGCTCTGCCGGAGATAGTTTCCCGGTTGGGCAGCGCGGCTGGGAAAAGACGGAGGAACGAGGCGAGGGCAGGGCCCGGACGTGAAGCGTGCAGCGTGGAATTTGGGATGGCATCGTGGCGGGATTAGTAAACTGCTAGCCTGGAAACGCCGCTCCAGGCCCTGGATACAGATAACTACCTGAGAGACAGAATCTACGTTGCATCTTCCAGGGACTTAGTCCGGACTTTGAGCGATACTTCTACTATTCCCGCAACTGAAAAAGCTTTTATATATACCATAACCATTTGCGCAAGGGAAACCAGATTCCTTTAAAGAAAACCAGATCTCTTTTTCAGCATCATTTTCTTCTTTTAATCGTTTCTTCTCATCACCGTCTAACGATGTCCGACACTCCCCACACTCCCCTCAATGATAGCGAGGTCTGCAGTACACAAATGCGTGCAGAGGATACCTCAACATCTACATACCTCAAGTCACCGACTGATAGTATTAAAAACTATACTGGCAACAACAGCGACAAAACCAACAACAACATCGATCTCGAAAGTCAGCAGCTCAATCAGGAAAGTGAGCTTTCAAGGACACTATCTCAGTTCACCGAAGAAGGTGTCATTACTGGCAGTGCAGCTCATGAAACCTATATAAGAGAGAAACTTATCTCTCAAGGTAAGTTACCACCACCACCACCACCTAAGCATTCTTTCTTTGCACCAGAAAATAGTGATTTAAGGAAATCGATTTTCTTTAAATACGTTAAGATTATTATAATCTTTTGGGTTTTCATATTGACAGTTTGGGCCTTATATTGGGCTTCAATGTTTCAAAGAGAGAAACGTCTCGTTAATTTGAAATATCTTGTCAATTTAGAATCAAATCCAAACGGTATAATCTCCGAAGCTGTAAGACAGACAACTCAATTCCAAGAAATGGCATCTTCTGCAACTTGGGATTTCAAATTTGGTTTAAATGATACAACTGTACGTGACTTGATTTCAAAGGAGGAATATTGGGCTGCAATTCATATTTCAAATGATAACATATCACAAATCTTAATTGAAGCTTTCCAATCAGGTACAAATATTACCAATAATCAATATATTCAAGCAATTTTCGAAACTGCTAAAGATCCAAATACAATGAATGGTATAGTTTCAGGTACACTCTATAAATTCCAATCATATTTATTACAAAATTTACAGTCTACAACCTACCCTTCAATTATTTCATCATTAAATTCAACACAATTCTCAAATTTGAAGGATACAAACTTATTATCATCTTACCCGGTAATACAATATATTGATTTGATCCCCGTTGATCCTGTAACTAATGGTCCTTTACAGATTGGTTTGATTTATGTTATAATTATAACTTTCTTCCAAATAATGTGGTTAAGTGATATTCATTCAACGGTTGCTAAAAATGTAATTACACATCATTATATTATATTCCATTTTGTCTTATCACATATAACTTATTTATTTGTTTCACTTGCAATAACTTGTCTTAATGCTGCTTTCCAAATTCCAATGAATAATTCTTGGAAAGGTGGATTTGGTGTTTTTTGGATGGTTTCATATTTAACTATGGGTGCAGTTGGTGGTGCTAATAATAATATTTCAATGATTTTATTTGCTTTATTCCCACCAGCAATGGGTTTCTGGTTATTAACTTTTGTTATACTTAATATTTCAGCAACTTTTGCACCAATTCAATTATGTCCAGGAATTTTCAAATTCACTTATGCAATGCCAATTAAAAATGGTTACGAATTAATGAAAATGGTTTTATTCAATGTTTCAAGAAAAGATATTGGTAGATATTTCGGTATTTTGATAGCTTGGATCGGTTTAAATGCTATTTTATTACCTTTCTGTATCATGTTCTTTGTAAATACTGTTAAGAAGAAAACTATAAAACAGCAGAAACAGTTGATTGCTAAAGAAATGGAACAAATGGAAAATGATGAAAAAATGGAATCACGAGATTCTCAATAATCATCAAACCTTAAGTAACAGCCTTTTATAACATAGTATTATGTGCATGTTAATTAATAAATTTCTTGATCTGTATCGTTTACGCGGGTCTAAGTACCCATTTGAGGAACTCTAGTCGTAAATTATACTGGATTCATTGTTCGGGGTTTGCTTTTTTTTTTAGTTAGGAAAAAAATTAAGATCTATATAGACCCTTCTAAAGAATAGTTAATAGACCCTGTTACACATTGAGTTTTTAGTTCGTAATACGAAAAAAAACAAATGCATTTCTAGACGTACAAGTAAAGAGCTTTCAAGTAGAATATTTGAATTTATTCAACTTGGTGTTACATCAGGTCACCAATACTTGAATGTCCTTTTTATAAATGAAAACGAAAATCAAAGCTTTCCAAATAGGTAAGAATCTACATCAAATGAATATATTTATGCAATTATGAAACCACTAAAGGTCCAAATTAAATGGATAGTATAGTTTCAAGTATACTCTATAAATTCTAAACATATTTATTACAAAATTTACAATTAGTAAAGTATCAATCAATTGATTATACCTTTTTCCAAAATGTTGCTAAATAGTTATAAGAAGTCAATATATCTGATTTCAATTTTAACTTCCACAAATTAAATACCTTTTAGTAGTAGTTTTGGTGTCTTTTGAATTGTTTCATTCATGAAAATGTCTGCAGTGGCTCTTACATTATTTGCAATCTATCCATTAATGGGATTTTCGTTATAATTATCTACTATACTTGATATTTCAGCAAATTTTTGAACCAACTCAACTATAACCAGAAAAGTTAGATTCACCTATGCAATGCTAATAAAGAACACATATGATTGATGGCTTTTTTTCGATATTTCAAAGGAACAAATCGGTAAAAATCATGGTATTTTTATCATTTTGTATAATGTTTTTCCAATTACAATGAAAAGAAAATTATGAAACAACAAAATAAAAGTATTTCCATAAAAACTGGACGCCCCGTTTAAAGAAAAACTTTAATTATTCTACCATGAGGTTTAATTTTTAAACAACTATAATTTTTACCTTTAACTTTATCAAAAGAATCGACTTTAACACCTTTATAATAATCAATTCTTGAACATTGTAATAAATTTAATGTTTTAAGATTTAACATTTGAGTTAATAACATATCAACACCTTCCCTTGTAACTCTAATACAACCTTTAATTGATAAATTTTCAAGTTTAGTTAATTTTTTCAAATCAGATAATGAATAATCACTAACAGCTGAACCACAAAATGAAAGATTCAAATCAATCAATTTTTTTAAAGCATGACTTAAAACTTTAATTGAATAATCTGATAACATACAACAAAATGTTAAATCTAAATATTCAAGGTTCGGACAGTAAATTGAAATCATTTCAATTGTTTTATCACTAAGGAATGTACAATCTCTTAAAATTAATTTTTTCAAACTTGTATATGTAATATTATTAAAATTTTGAAATCCCATATCAGTTATTGTTGTACACCTTGTTAAATCTAAACTTTCTAAATTTGTATTATTCTTAATATGTTGTAAAGAAATATCAGTTAAATATTTACAATAACCAAGTTTTAAATTTTTCAATTTTGAACAACCATATTCTTTATTACCTTTAAAACCAATAACTCGAATTAAAACATCATCTTTAACTTTACGACAATTTGTTAAATCTAAATTGATTAAATTTTTGCAATAAATACTAATATCCATAATTGACATTGCACTTATATTCCAATTATTACTTATAATTAATTCTTTGATATTACCTCTAATACCAATTTTTGTAATTAATGATGTAAAACCTTCATCAGTTATATGATAACAATTTGAAATATCAATATATTCAGGTCTTGAATCAACAAATTTTGAAATTTGCTTTAATTTAAAATCATCAATTTCTTTACACCAAGGTTTTAAATCAAGTTTTTTCATTAATTTATCACTTAAATAAATTAATTGTTTCCATCTTAAACAAACTGTTGATAATCTAGCCAATTCTTTTAAATTTAATAAATCTAAAATTTTAATTAATATGGAATCAGGGAAGGGACCGATATTAATCACTGATGATCTTCGACGATTTCTATTTACATCAAATAATCTTTGTCTATATTCTAAAGGTGTATAAATGAATTTCTGCTTTTGAACATTATTCAAATTTGAAGTTCCAGAAAATGAACTAACTGAACCAATTGTTGGATTTAATGGTGGAATACTTAATGTTGTTGTTGTTGTTGTTGTCTTTGTTGAATCATCGACATTTCTATCAAAATCAAATGAGAATGATTTGAAGAAATTTTGATTTGATCTATTTAAGTTATCAATTGGGGAAAAATGTTCAGAAATTGACTCAATTTTATTCTCTTCATCTTTACTTGCAACTTCAGATTCAACATTTTCCAAAGGATTCAATTCAATTATAGAATTTGAATTTCTAAAATTTATTTTTTTGAATAATTTATTTTCATCATTATTGATTGACTCATTATTAAATTTGATTCTATCAGAAGCAGTTTTCTTGAAAGATTCGAAAACATTTGGATATTTTTTACAAATTGAATCTAAAGTTGAAGATTTGATGATTAAGATTTCACAATCGGTAATTGTTCTAATATTAGCAGATCTTGGTTTTAAAGTATTATTTGAATCAATTAAAGTTGATAAAAATGCAAATTCACCAAAATACATCATTGGACCTAATCTAGCTAAAAATTCATTTTCATTTATAACTTCAATTTCACCATAAACAATGAAAAAAATATCTCTACCATAATCACCTTTCTTAAATATATAATTCATTGGTCTATAATGTTTAACTTCAATTGATAATGCAATTTCATGAATTATATTATTAGGTAAAGTTTTGAAAATATCTAAATTACATAAAAATTCTCTAATTGAAATTGATTGATCAATATTATCAATTTTAGAGAAATTATTATTATTATTATCAATTAAGATACTATTTTCAGGATTTATTAAGAATTTTTTCTGGAAATTTTGATTTGAAACTAAATTTTGATTTTGAATCATTAAAGGTAAAGAAGGACCAGGTATTCTATCATGATTATTAACAATCAAAGAATTTTCAATAAATTGATTATTCAAAATTAATTCATTTGAATCTTTAATTGGATTTGGTATAACTGAAATATTTTTATTAATTGTTGGAGTTGACATTTTTAATAATTTTTCACGTTTAACTTGCATATTCAAACGTTCTTCAGCTTCATTTCTAATAATTTTCTCTAAATAAGGGTAATCTTCTAAAATGTGATTTAAAGAATCTTTGGTTAAAACACCTAATAAAACTTTAGTCCTCGCAATTACAGTAGCAGTTCTCGGTCTATTAAATAAAATACCAATTTCACCGAAAAATGAACCAGGAGCCAATTCTGCATAAATTGATTCACCATCAGGTGAAGTTACTGCAACGATTCCACGTAATATCCAATACATCGATTTAGCGGGTTCACCAGATTTAACAATACTTTCTTGATGCCAAAATTGGACAAGGTTTAAAGTTTTAGCTAATTTAATGAAAAAACAATCCGGTGCTTCTTTGAAAAGAGAAAATTGTTTTAATCTTATCAGAACATCTGATGGAACTTCGGAGGTTGAATTGGAAGTGGGAGTGGGTATAGATTGTGCTGATGATGATGACATTGATGATGATGCTGTTTTCGTTGTGTGTTCTGTTGATGTTGGAGATGCAGATCTTGACATTTGGAAAGATTTTGTGTTGGATTTTCCATCCTGATGTGAAGTAAAGTTATGGTCAATTGGATTAGAATTATGTATTCGGAAGCAGTCTTGATTAAATTGATTATTGAATAATATTTTATCTTTGAAAACAGGATCACTATTAAGGCCAGAGTTGAAATTGTGATTGGGATTAGAATTGGGTATATATGCTATTTTTCGTCTTTTGACTCTATCTTGGGAAGCAGTTGTATCAGACGACTCTGATGCAACAGGATCGCTCATTGCTTAGTAGATTCCTTCAAAATAATGTTTGCGTCAATGGTGAAGAGAAAAGCTGAAAGGAAAGTAAAAAGAAGAAATGTTGACGTTGACGTATCTGCGGTAGTATTGATAATGGAGTGATCTATTTTAGTGAGGTGAGTGAGGATGTGAGAGAAAAAAAAAAGAAACGGGGGAAAAATAATATTTGAAGTTATTGATGGTGATGGGGAGCAATCTTGAGGAAAGGAAGGAAAAAGCAGTTATAAGAGAATGATTTGGAAATGCACTTATATGGGTGTGACTGTGTGTGTTGGTTTGTCGATGATGGGAAGTCTAATAGTTGTGAAGTAGTATGTGTGCTGTGTAAAAGCAAAAGATATGGAAGATAGTACTATTATTAGTGGATTTTTTTTCGCAGGGGCGGGGATGAATTAGTGGTATACAGCTCGAGCCCTAAAACGGCGACGTGGAAAGGGGAGGGTAAGCCGACAGAGATTTTGGAGGGAAAAGAAAGGGTGTCACTACTAGGAGGGGAAGATGGATGTTGGTTGGCAAGGAAGGAAAGAAGGAAGGGAGGAAGGAAGGAAGTCGAAAAGGACAGGGAGAGCAGACAGAACAGGCACAGCAATGACAGCAAACACAGCAATGACAGCAAACACAGCAATGACAGCAATCAACACAGCAGCCACTGCAGGCAGAGCTGGGGACAGGGTCAGCAGGAGGACAGCAGTAGCACGACCGAGCAGAGGAAAGCAACCGAAGAAGAAGGATTAGTTGCTGCAGGTGCAGCAGGTGCAGCAGATGCAGCAGGAGCAAGCACGAGACGCCAGGCACCGCTGCGCCTGCCAGCAGAAACGATGTCGTGACAGGATAATAGAATCCGCGGGAAACGCAACAAGCTTTGCAGGGCCCGCCCAGCCCCCGCGACGGAGCTGGGCCCGGCTGGACTAGACCAGCGGGGCCTGCGGGACCAGCGGGACCAGCAGGACCAGCTGGACTAGCCGGTGGACCGGTTGGCCGGTTGTACGTTGTGTTGCGTTGCTTGCTGGGTAGGGTTCGGCACTATCTATAAACCTGTCTATATATCCTACAAAGTTGCCAGCAGTCGGTCAATCTGTTTCACAAAATTGGCGTTACGTATCACTATCGAATCCTGCGCATTCGCTTTCACGGCCATCGGGTTAGCGTAGAGGTAAGGCACAACGAGTCTACCGTATATAGTATCCAACACTTTATCTAGTTTAGCAGCGTCAACAACACTTGGGTTGTCTGTCAATATAACGATTTTGAAGCCAGTTATCGTTTCCTTTAGGTGAATGGAGTAGAGTAAAGTTTTAATAGTTTTGACTCTATTAGTACTTGAAAGTTGCAGAGAATTTTGGAACTCCTTTGACTGTGTTTCATGTGTTAGTTGCTGTGAAATTGTTCTCAATGATTGGATCATACCGTAAAGAAGTTTAGCATTATCCGATTCATTCTCTGTATTCGTTAACATTGTCTCATAATCTCTATGAAATATACATCTGGTATGTCTATCGAATATCCAGCACGAATAAACTTTCATCGGTTCGGTGGTTCGTTGGTGGTTGTTGAATGGAGTAAGTGTATCTTGATGATGCGGTGTAAGTAGATCATGATTGATGATGATTATCTGTGTATTTTTTTATCTTCATCGCGGTACATATAAACTTTTTTTAATGGTTACACATTTTACAGAAAATTTAAATTTAGATTGTTTTTACAAGTCGAGGAGGTCAATTACATCTCCTGATTGTTTCTGTTGCGAAGTTGGTTGTGATGGATTTGATTGTGATAAAACTGGTTGTGATGAAATTGGTTTAGATGGTGGAATTGGTTGAGATAGTGGCATTGGTTGAGATTGATTGATTGTAGGATTTGGTTTTGAATTTGTTGATGGTGTTGGTTTGATTGCACTTTGCTTTGCATTTGACAACAATGAACCAAATATATCATCAACAGGTTTCTCTTGATTTATTACTGGAGTTGCAGATGCTGTATTGAAGAAATCTAATGGTGAAGCTTGTGTTGATTGTGTTGATTGTGGTACAGATGATTGTGGTACAGATGATTGTGTAGATTGTGGTACAGCTGATTGGAAATCATCGAAATCATCATCATCAACGACAGGTGCAGCGCTTGAATTTGTAGCTGGTTCAGCTAAATCGAATAAATCAACAATTGGTTTATCTGTTTTTGTTGTTGATTCATCATTGGTGTGATTGATATTATTATTATTACTGTTATCATTTGAATCTTCGTTATATTCTTCAAATTGTGAGGAAGAATTTTGAAAGTTTGATTGATTTGATCTATTTTCTTCAAATCTTTGACCGAAAACACCACCATCACCGAATATTCTATTATCATAATCATCATTTGTTGGATGTCTAATATTTCTTCTATTTAAATTTCTTGTACCAGCAGATTTTGAAGAAATTGCATCGAATTTTTTAGCATTTTCCTTTGCCTTTTTCCTTTCAATTCTAATTTTATTTTCATCATTAAGTAAATTAGTTAATTCTTTTGCTCTATTCCTAATATTAATACCTTGATCAACACCTTTTGAATCAATATAATGGAAACTTTTAAGCATACTAACTAAACTAACATTTGATCTTGCATCATCAACAAATCTTTCACTACCATTTTTAACTAAATATTCCATTAATTGTAAAGATTTATAAATTTGTCTCCATTCATGAGCACTCTTTTCAGTAAATCTTCTAAAAATCATATTACAAATTTCTTCTCTATCCCTATAATTGAAAGTACCCCTTGCAATATCTGACATTAAAGTCGTTGATGCACCCCAAGGTTCATTATTTGTTGCTTCTCTAACTTTTGCTTCAATTTCTGATAAATTTAAAACAGCATTTTGAGCTTTACGTACATAAGATTTAACTTCCCAAAGTGACAGATTGTTTAAACCTTTACTAATATCCATTGTCGTGTCGTGTAACTGAGTTGGTGTGAGCGGAAGATTCGGTGGAGTGTGGATAAGTTGTTGGATGTTGCTTAAATTAAAGGGGGCGTATCGGTGGAAGTTGAAATGAGCGAATTCGAGCGACATCGACAGCGACTCGGATGTAGCGTAGCAAGTTTGTTAGCAGAGAATACGAGTAGAGCTAATAGTGGAGTATAGATGCTTATTTAGTACTAAATAATAATAGACGAGAGTCTTAGAGGTAATAGTATAGTAGTATAGTAGTATAGCTGAACAGCAAGAGCGATTCCAATAGACAATCGCTTCGCTTCGCTTCGCTTCGCTTCGCTCCGCTCCGCTCATGTTGTCTAGTATACTGCAATATAGTTATTAATTTTATCCCTTTGATTTTGACTAATACATTCACAAATCCAAGTTATATTTCTAATTTCTTGTTCCCTCGATTTAAGTACAGCCCAAATCGAAGAATAAGTAAATTGTTGAGTTAAAGCATTTTTATTAAGTAACATTTCATGAGCGTAAAATTTATCCTCTAAATTCGTTGAATTTGAATTTGAATCAGTGTTTTGATCATTGAAAATTTTAGAATAGATGTTGATGGAGGTTATAATTGATTTAATTGAATCTAAATCATTTAAATTAACCAATTGATCTTTGAAATTTGATAATAAACCAATTGAAGGTAACATTTTGTATTTAATTTGATTATTAATTTCATTTGAATTTAAAGAATTGATTAATATATTGATTGATCTTTTATCAGCTTCAAAAGATAATAAATTTTGCATAATTGAATTTGAAGGTTGAGGTAAATTAAATTGACAGAAATTGTTAAAATCTTGTAAATATTCTTTATAAAGTAAATTTCTAATAATTTCAATATTTAAATCATTTAAATCATCTATTGTTAAACAATTTTGGAAATATTTTGCTAAAGGTGTATCGATTAAAACAGTTTGATAAAGTGAATTTAAATCAGTTGTAATTGATAAAGTTGGTAAAGTATCGAACCAACCTAAAGGATTACATTTTTTCAAAATTTCATTTTTATCCCTATTATGAATTGTACCAGTTAAAATTAATAAAATATTATCAATCATATAAGAATAAGTAATATAATCTAAAAATTTAGATAAGGGATAAGTTGATTGAGATTTAATATAATTAAAATCATTAATTAATTTTAAATTTAATTTATTTTCAATTATTGAAGTTGATAAAGATGAAGATATGTCGTTTAAAAAATTACCATAATCAGTTGCAGATAATTGTAATTTAATATCATCTAATGAATCACATTGAGTTAAATTTAAATATTGAGATTGTGTTAATAAAGAATTCCTATAACCTCTAACAACACCTTCAATATAGCCTGAATCGATATTGAAAAAGAGTCCTTCCATAGTCGTGTGGGTGTGGGAGTATTGGATAGTAGTGATAGCGATAGTAGTAGTAGTAGTAGTAGTAGTAGTAGTAGTAGTAGTAGTATGGATATAAAGCAGCCAGGTTGGCGCGCGGACTGAACAGAACGAGTGAAATTGTGTGAGGGTGGGTGTTGGTGTTGATAGAACAGTACAATTACAAAATCTCTACACTCTCTACACTCTCTACGGTCATTTATTGGGATGAATTTATTGATTGAAAAATTTGAAGAGAATGGATTACTCGAAATCAATTTGGAAGAACGCACTCTAGCATGTGAATACCTACAAGAGATACTTAATAAGGGAGAGAAGAGTGAGGTGGAATCGGAGTCTGGTGGAGGACTGAATATGCTGTTAGTGGAAGAGATTGCAGAGGTGTCGCACAGCAGTGTGCAGCTTGACGCACAGCTCGGTACGATGCTCGTGACGGGAGGCAAGGGAGGGAAGGGCAGTACAAGCAGCACGATTACGAGTATAGATGGAGTGCACAAGGTGCTTGCAGCGAGAGAAGCGGTAGCAGCAGTGACAGCGGCATGGCCCAACTTCCTGGACAGGGCGAGAGCGGTTGAACCAGTAGAGACTGGGAAGGAAACGACGACGAGTACAGCAGGTACAGCAGTTACAACACCAGCTACACCAACTACGCCAACTACAGGTACAGGTCTGTCAGGCACAGCGCTGAGCGTTGGCGCGCTCGAGGCTGTGCTCGCGTTTGCCGAGCTGCCGCAGACTGCGCACGCGCTCATCGCGCGCAGCGCCGCGGCAACCGCCGACAGCAGCGGCTCAGCAGTCCCGGAAACGGCAACGTCGGCAACAACCGGGTCCGGTGCCTCGACCGCCCTGTCACGTGCGGTCGAGGTTGCAGCCCTCGGCGAGCGCACGTGCGCGGCTGCGGGCGCTGGCGCCGGCGTCAGCTCCTCCTCTGGCTCTGGCTCCAGTTCCAGTTCCATCTCCGGCCTCGCGCCGATCGTCGCGCGCGCGCTC
>JANIWQ010000064.1:0-63098 GCA_030555725.1 Pichia sp. yHMH446
TCTTACTGAATATACTGATGTTAATGTTGCTGATGCTATTGCAAATCAATATATTATATATCCTGCGGGGCGCCGGCGCGCAGACGCGCAGATGCGGCAACTGCCGCAACTGCCGCAACTGCCGCAACTGCCGGTATCGGTTTAGTCGTCTTAGTCCCAGATGCACCGCATCGCTTTAAATAAATACCAACAACCCCCTCGTGCACTTTCTGTCCTTTCTGCTACCTACGTTACTGTTCCTGCCCTCTTCGAGTTTACTTTGCTACTACTACTACTACTACTTTACTTCTCCTCTCCCTTTATCTCTCTCTCTCCCACCCTCTTGATCCTGATCCATCTGCTTTCCTCATAAAACACCTCTTTTACGCCACTATCATCCTCGCTAATCCACCGGAAAGTCTAATTATTAGCGCAGTTTTTTTTTTTTTTTATCTATAGCACGTTTCTCGATTCCAGCCAGTTTCACATTCAGCTCAAATACGCAATGACGCTGCCCATTTGCGAGAGACCAACGCTAAACTTAACAACGTCGTCTAGCTTCACGCAACGATCTTCCTCTTCTGGAAACACAACAAACACCACTACAACTACAGCAACAACTACACCTAGCTCTGCCACTTGTATACCAAAACTCACAGAAATTTTAAACGATACAGTGGACCCGCAAAGTGTGTATTCTAAGCCTCATTTCCTCAAATTTCTGCTCGACAAGCACTGTTTCGAGAACTACGATTTCCTCACTCGTATACAATCTATCAAGGAAAATTATGACTACTATAAGCGACATAATGTTACAGCTGACTGGTTCACCATTTACCACCAGTTCATTGAAACTGATATGATCAATTTACCTGCTGATTTAACTTTAAATCTATCGAAAAATAGGCTGCCCAGTATTAAAACTATGAATACAATTGAGAAAACTTTACTAAACTATTTAAGAGATTCCTACTTTGAATTCTTATCCGTCAACAAAAACTGTGCCACTAATAATAATACCAGTAATAATAACAATAATAATAATATAATACACAACTGTACTGTTTGTTCAACAGCTACTTCAACTTCAGCTGATACTTGCTTTACCAAATTCAATATCAATAACTACATTTCTTCACCAGATTCAAACTCGATTTCAAGTAATGATTCTAATACTAATTCCAATCTCAATTCTAAATCCATTTCTTTCAATATAAATAAATTGAATGGTTCGCTAGTCAATAAAAATATACTTGACAATTTAGATGATTCTGAAATGTTTCACTATGAGAAGGATCCTTCCCCAGAATACGATGATAATGAATTCGCTCTACAAAGTGATAATGAAGCAGCAGATTTTGTTAACGGTAATAACGATAACAATAACAACAATCTAGTTGATACTACTGTTCGTCTCGCTAAATCAATTATCGATGACTCAACTTTAGATTCAAATCACAGCTCTGAATCCAATTTATCTGCAAATACAGTTATCAATACTGATGGTAGTAATAATAGTACTAATAACAATTTATCAACTTCTGTCAATCAAACATCGGGTAAATCTTGGTCAAAATTTACAAGTAAACTAAAGTGGAGAAGAAGATCTTCACAATAATCATTAATTTAACCCCTCTTTGTTTGTATAATAAATAATACCCTTTATAGACTAATTAAATTATTCATTAAACTTAGCGACCGAGCCCTATTCCACCCCCATCACTATCACCATCCCCACATTTTCATCCATCGCGCATATAAACAACCACAACTACCCATGCTACAGCAACAGATACAATTCCTTTAATGTACACTCAAACTAACAACCACTATGTCAGTTAAACAAACTTTCTTATGCCCATACGATAAAACAACACCGATAATTAAAATTTATAAAGATACAGATGAAATTTACACACAATATCAACCAAATAAATCAACTAAATCCAATCCCTCTAAATTTTTCAAATTTACTAAATGTTTAACAAAAGATAATGAAATTTCATTTATTGAAAATGATGAGAAATTTTCAAAATTACAAAAATACAATATTTTCTATAAATCAAAAGATATTTGGAATTTTGAAAATATAGGTATCTCCAAACCAACAGTTAATCATGAAAATTTAAAACCTGAGAAAATTATTTTAATTGATTCCAGAAATGGTAAATTTCATTATTTTATAATAGTTAGATATTTAACTTGTGGTAATTGTGATAAAGGTGCTTTCGGTTTTGGTGGTTATCATTTCGATAATGATGTTAGTTTAGATAATGATGAAATTGATGAGATACCTGAAATTGGTTATAATTTTGAATCTGCTAATCCAAATCATCTAGAGTATTTTTTCTACCTTTAACGCGAACGAACAAATGAGCGAAGCGAATTTGTGAGTGAGTGATTGACTGAGTGACTGACTCAGTGACTGACTGAGTGAATTAATGCTTAACGTTTACATTCGCTAATGAGAATACAATATTGGTTATAACGATAAAGTAAATCAGTTATATAAACTAGTAATTAAAAAGAATTAAAAAAAAGAATTTTTAATTTTTGTCTTTTTCTTTTTTGAATAATAAGGTGTTAAAATTTTTTCTTTAAGCCATTTTTTTCTTTAAGCCTTCTTTGAAGCTTGTAATTCCTTCATTTTATTTAATGCAGAACCAGCTTTAAACCATTCAATTTGTTCTTCATTAAATGTATGAGTTAATGGACATTCCCAAGTTTTACCTTCCTTAGTTTTAACAATCATTGTTAATTCTTTACCAGGTGCAAATTTATCTAATCCAACAATTGAAATTTTATCATCTGGATTAATTTTATCATAATCTTCTTTATTCTTAAAATTTAATGCTAATAAACCTTGCTTCTTTAAATTAGTTTCATGAATTCTAGCAAAAGATTTTGTAATAATTGCAAAACCACCTAAATATCTTGGTTCTAAAGCTGCATGTTCTCTAGATGAACCTTCACCCATATTTTCATCACCAATTACAACCCATTTATAACCATGATCTCTATACCATTGAGCAGTATCTGGTACACCAGACCATTCACCAGTAATTTGATTTTGAACACAATTTGCCTTTTTATTAACAATATTAATTGCACCAATCATATAATTATTTGAAATATTTTGTAAATGACCTCTATATTTTAACCATGGACCTGCCATTGAAATATGATCAGTAGTTGTTTTACCGAAAGCTTTAATTAAAATTGGCATATCAATTGCATCTTTACCATCCCATGGTTTAAAAGGTGTTAATTTTTGTAATCTATCAGAAGTTGGAGAAATTTTAACTTCAACAGATTCTCTATCCTTTGGTGGAGCTTGATAAGTATTTTCACCATGATCATAACCTTTAACTGGTAAACCTTCACCATGTGGAGGTTTTAATAAAAATTCATTACCATTTGAATCTTTTAATTTATCAGTTAAAGGATTAAATCTTAAATCACCAGAAATTGCATAAGCTGTAACCATTTCAGGTGATGCAACAAATGCATGAGTTTCAGGATTACCATCATTTCTAGCAGTAAAATTTCTATTAAATGATGAAACAATTGTATTTTTATCACCTTTCTTAATATCTTGTCTATCCCATTGACCAATACATGGACCACATGCATTAGCTAAAACTGAACCACCAAATTCTTGGAAAGTTTTCAAGAAACCATCTCTTTCAATTGTTGCTCTAACTTGTTCAGAACCTGGTGTAACAGTATATAAAGCTTTAGCTGATAAACCATGAGATTTTGCATCTTCAATAATTGAAGCAGCTCTTGACATATCTTCATAAGATGAATTAGTACATGAACCAATTAAACCAACTTTAACTTCTAATGGCCAACCATTTTTTTCAGCAACTTCTTTCATTTTAGATACAGGAGTTGCAAGATCTGGTGTAAAAGGACCATTAATATGAGGTTCTAAAGTATTTAAATCAATTTCAATAACTTGATCATATTCTGCACCTTTATCAGCTGATAATAAATCATTTTTATATAATTTAGCAAATTCAGCAATTTGAGATCTTTCAGTTGCTTCTAAATATTTAACCATTGAATCATTGAAAGGGAAAACAGATGTTGTTGCACCAATTTCAGCACCCATATTACAAATAGTTGCCATACCAGTACATGAGAAAGTATTAACACCTTCACCGAAATATTCAACAATTGAACCAGTACCACCTTTAACAGTTGTAATACCAGCTAATTTTAAAATAATATCTTTTGGAGATGTCCAACCAGACATTTTACCAGTTAATTTAACACCAATAATTTTTGGAGCTTTTAATTCCCATGGGAAACCTGCAATAACATCAACAGCATCTGCACCACCAACACCAATAGCTAATTGACCTAAACCACCAGCATTTGGAGTATGAGAATCAGTACCAATTAATAAAGCACCTGGATAAGCATAATTTTCAAGCACAATTTGATGAATAATACCAGAACCTGGTTTCCAGAAACCAATATCATATTTAGCACATGCAGAACCTAAGAAATCATAAACTTCTTTATTTAAGCTAATTGCTCTAGCTAAATCTTCAGGACCAGATTTTTGAGCTTGAATTAAATGATCACAATGAACAGTTGCAGGAGTTTGAACTTCTGGCATACCAGCAGACATGAATTGTAAAATTGCCATTTGAGCAGTTGCATCTTGACAAGCAACTCTATCAGGTCTTAATTTTAAATAAGATACACCCCTTTCAATATCTTGAGTTTCAGGTTGATCTAAATGAGAATATAAGATTTTTTCAGCATAAGTCAGTGGTCTGTTTAATCTTGATTTAACGATTTCCAAATTCTTAACATTTTGCTTGTAGTTGATGAAAGTGTTACTTTCATGTAAATTTTGGTTAACTTTTGAGTCTCTAGTTAAACCAGAAACGGTTGCTAAACCACGTGTTCTTGGGATTCTTGCAATAGATCTTGCTGATAACATTGCGAATTGGATGGTTACGAGGAAAGTAAAAGGGGAAAAAAATAAAAGAAAGAGGAGGAAGAGGAAGGGAAAAGGAAAGGGAAAGACAGAGAGAAAAAAAAACTGAAAATAAGAGGAAAGAGAGGGGGAAAAGAATGGAATTTAAAAACAATTAAGTCAATTTCAGTTCAAATCACAAACACACGAAGACATGAAATGATGGCGAGTGGACGGATGGATGACTTACTTTGTCGAGGATCCCATAAACGAATTGAGCGCGCTCCCATTTGCTGCGACCGGACCTCGGAGCCGCAGGGCGCGTGCGCGTACGGCTCCCCCACCTTTCTTCGCCTCCCACCGCTCACAACCCGCCCTCCGCGCCAGCCACTCGCAGGCTCGCGTTTTGTCAGCCCGGCTTACCCAGGGTGCCCTGAGCCGACACGGGAACGCCAGCAACAGCGGCGCCGCTGGCGGCCTTCGTCCTGTGGGTGGTGCTGGCTGCTGCTGCTGCAGAGGCAACACTCGACACGCATATGCCCGGTTCTGCTGTGCTGCTGATGCTGCTGATGCTGCTCCTGCTGCTGATGCTGCTGAGCCAGGCGCGTGGAGAAAGCCGATCTCGGGAAAGCCCTGGGCGCCGCGGAGCAGCGCGGGACACGCGGGCAGCGGGGCACCGGAGCGCAGCGCAGCACAGCGCAGCACAGCCTGGAGCGAGGGCGCCGGGGCAAGTCCGAGCGGCGTCCGGGGCAGAGGCTACACCGTCCGCCAGCCACGGTGTCTCTGCGTCGATCGTCCGTCTGCAGGAGGAAGAAAAAATACGGGATTGCGACTGCGGTTGCAGTTGCGGCACGTGACTCGGTACGTGCCGGTCACGTGCTCTGTCTGTGTGGTTATGGTCACGTGTATGATCACGTGCCTATCACGTGCCCTTTGAGCGATTTTCACGGGGAGGACGGGAGGGGAGGGAGGGACTGGGGCTGATTTGTAGGTTCGAGACTTTTCTGGAACCGCCGGGAACGCCAGTTGTTTGATGGTTGAGCCTCCGGAATATTCCAGTAACACCCCATTTCAGCCGTTATCTTACCATTCCATGCTACACACAACACCACCTTACCCTTGAATCACCCATACCTTGCCACTCCTTTGTTCCGGTGCTTCCCTGCTGGCTTTATTGAACTATATAAATAAAGGTGTAACTGACCCTTATCTGTTACTCAATTGCATTCCCCTTCACATACCTATTTTTTTCTTCTTCTTTTGTTCCACAGAGAAATAGAATTAGAAACCAAATCTAAAACTAGATCAAAAACTAAGACTAATACTAAAACTAAAACTAAACTTACAAGATGGATTCAACGCAATTTACTGACAGAGCATTGGAAATTGTAACCAATGCACAACAATTGTGCAAACAAAATTCAAATCCACAATTATTACCAATTCATTTCCTTGCTGCAATGATACCTGATAATGAATCTCAGCCAATTTATCTAAAAGCAATCATTGAAGGTGCAAGGTATGAATGGGATCCTGTTAAAAGATCAATCAATCAACATTTACTCAAATTACCTTCTTCTTCAGGTTCAAATATGGAACCTGGTATGTCTGCTTCAGCTGCAAATATAATAACAAATGCTGAAAAAGTTAAGAAAGTTCAGAAAGACTCTTATATTGGTCAAGATCATATTTTATCTGCTCTTTTAGATGATTCAAGTATTAAGAATTTATTCAAAGATTTAAGTATTAATGTTGAATCTCTTAAAACTCAAATAGTTAATTTGAGAGGTAATCAAAGAATTGATTCAAGGCAAGCAGATTCTTCTGAAGAATATGAATTTTTATCCAAATATGCAATCGATTTAACTGAGCAGGCAAGACAAGGTAAAATTGATCCTGTTATTGGTAGAGAAGAAGAAATTAGGAGAACAATTAGAGTTTTATCTAGAAGGGCTAAATCAAATCCTTGCTTAATTGGTGATCCTGGTGTTGGTAAAACTTCGATTGTTGAAGGTGTTGCTCAAAGAATTGTTGATAATGATGTACCTTCAATTTTACAAGGTGTTAAATTATATGCTCTTGATTTAGGTGCTTTAAAAGCTGGTGCTAAATATCAAGGTGAATTTGAGGAAAGAATCAAAGGTGTTTTAAATGATATTGAGAAATCTAAAACAATGATTATTTTATTTATTGATGAAATTCATATGCTAATGGGTGATGGTAAAGCTGATGCTGCTAATTTATTGAAACCAGCTTTAGCTAGAGGTCATTTCCATTGTATTGGTGCAACAACTGTAACTGAATATAGACAATTTATAGAGAAAGATGGTGCATTTGAGAGAAGATTTCAAAGAATTGATGTTAAAGAACCAACTGTTAGAGAAACTGTTGCAATTTTAAGAGGTTTACAACCAAGGTATGAAATTCATCATGGTGTTAGAATTTTAGATTCCGCTTTAGTTACTGCTGCTCAATTAGCTTCAAGATATTTAACTTATAGGAAGATGCCTGATTCAGCTGTTGATTTAATCGATGAAACTGCTGCTGGTGTTGCAGTTGCAAGAGATTCTAAACCTGAAGAATTAGATTCAAAGGAAAGACAACTGGATTTATTATTAGTTGAAATTAATGCATTAGAAAGGGATAAAGATGCTGATAAGAGTACAAAGGAAAGATTACAAATGGCTTATAAGAAAAAGCAAGAATTAGAAGAAGAATTACAACCTTTAAGAGAAAAATTTGCAAAGGAAAGATCTTCTCATGAAGAATTAACTGCTGCTAAAAGGAAATTAGATGAATTAGAGATTAAAGCTCAAGATGCTGAAAGAAGACATGATACTGCAACTGTTGCTGATATTAGAATGTTTGCAATACCTGATGTTAAGAAAAGAATTGAAGAATTAGAAGTTGCAGTTGAAGAAGAAGAAGAATCTGCTGAATATTTAGTTAAAAATGTTGTAGGTCCTGATCAAGTTGCTGAAACTGCTGCAAGATTAACTGGTATACCTGTATCAAAATTAACTCAAGCTGAAAATGCTAAATTAATTAATATGGAAAGAGAATTATCAAATGCTGTTGTTGGTCAAGGTGAAGCTGTTAAAGCTGTTTCAAATGCAATTAGATTATCAAGATCTGGCTTAGCTAATCCAAATCAACCTGCTTCTTTCTTATTCTTAGGTTTATCAGGTTCTGGTAAAACTGAATTAGCTAAAAAATTGGCTGGTTTCTTATTTGCTGATGAAAAGGCAATGATTAGAATTGATTGTTCAGAATTAATGGAGAAACATTCTGTTTCAAAATTAATTGGTACAACTGCTGGTTATATTGGTTTTGAAGAAGGTGGTATGTTAACAAATCAATTACAAAGGAAACCTTATTCCGTTATCTTATTCGATGAAGTTGAGAAAGCTGCACCTGAAGTTTTAAATATTTTATTACAAATTTTAGATGATGGTAGAATTACTGCTGCTAATGGTACTTTAGTTAATTGTTCAAATGCAATTATTATAATGACTTCTAATTTAGGTGCTCAATTTATAAATAATTCTAAATCTGCTAAGATTACTCCAGAAATTAAAGAACAAGTTATGTCTGTTGTTAGAAGTCATTTCCGTCCAGAATTACTTAATAGAATTTCAGCAACTGTTGTTTTCAATAGATTATCAAGAAGTGCAATTGCAAAGATTATTAAGATCAGATTACAAGAAATTGAACAACGTTTCGAAGAAAATGGTAAGAAATTACACTTGAAATTAGACGATAAGGCAATAGAATATGTTTGTAAATATGGTTATTCATCTGATTTAGGTGCAAGACCATTAAACAGATTAATTCAAAATGGTATTTTGAATCCATTAGCTGTTATGATCCTTAATGGTCAAGTCAAAGATAAAGAAGATGTTCACGTTACAGTTGATTCTAAAGGTTTACGTGTTATTCCTAATCATGAAGTCGCAGATGGTATGGACGTTGACGCCGTCGAAGAATGGACAGATGATGCAGATTATGATGATGATATCGATATGGATGGTGATAGAATTGAAGAATTAGATTAAATTGATGACGCATTCTCTCCCGCTTTATGTATTAATTTCTAATGTTTTATATGTACGGTTTAATTTGCATTTTATAGTATTTATAATTAATTATTGGTGGGTTTATTTTTACAATTGATAACGATCGATTTGATTTGTTGGGTTTTTTTTGGAAAACGTGATGGAGGAAATTTAGATGAAAAGTATAAAACAAAAGCTGAGCCCCCTAAAATGTGGACCTTTCATGCAACTACAACCTTGTCGTAGATTATCTCAGTTACAACTCATTTACGTTACATAAACTTACCAAGGCATATTTTTTCCTCTTCTAGTACAAACAGTAAGTAAAAGAATGCTTTACAGAACTTTTAAGATTGCTAGCTTGCAAAAATAAATTTTCTACTAATGTTGAAAAATTTAGAAAAGAGTTTTATCGAAAAATTTTTTAAAAGAGTTGAAACTAGCCCTAAATCCGGAAACAAGATTTTTATGTAAATTTGAAAAATCTCATACAGAGTATTATTCCCTATAATTTTAGCCTTAATCAACTCTAGTAAGCTCCAGGAACACTATATAAGATGATCAAAGTTTTCCGAGCCTTCTACAATAAGTTGTCCCTAGTAACTTATTCAGAGTTACTGAGGACCCCAAACTCTTGCTACATATTAAGGAAGCCAATAACTTTTCCCCCCATATAGATAAAGGCTATATTTGGCGTTTTGGATAGAAATCTTAAAAGTAAACTGTTGCTCCAACCCAACGAGTACTCTCGCAGAAATTCATGGGGTCGTATACTGCCCGCGCCGTGGGTGGGTGTGTCATGGGTTGAGACAATGCCACATGAAAATCGCTTAAAATTAGTTGGGATAATCGGTATATTGAGCATCCATTTGTGATGTTCAAACTTGTTTCATTCATAATTGAGTAAAATAAACAAGCAAATTAGCTTTTGTTGATAACAATTCAAAGATGCAATATGTTGGACGAGCATTTGGTTCCGTTTCTAAAACATGGAATTCTATAAATCCGGCTACATTATCAGGTGCAATTGATGTTATAGTTGTTGAGAATGAGAAAGGTGAAATGCATTGTTCCCCATTTCATGTTAGATTTGGGAAATTTCAATTACTGAGACCTTCTCAAAAGAAAGTTAATGTTATAGTTAATGGTGAAGTTACGGATATACCAATGAAATTAAATGATGAAGGTGAAGCATTCTTTGTTTTCGAAACTGATGGTTACGTTCCAAAACATTTACAGACATCACCAGTTGTTAGTGCGATAAGTTCACCAGATCAATCACCGAGAATGTCACCATCAACTGGTGATAGTAGTGATATGGAATATTTAGATATAGGAGAAGGTGAAACTGATTCTTCATATTCGACATCTGAAAGGCGAAGTAAATTAACTCCGATGGAAAGGGCTAAAAGTATTTCTATGAAACTGAATATACCATCTAAGGTTGAAGCAAATGGAGATATATATTTAGATATGCATGGATATAAAAGTGATAAAAAAGATGTACATGATACAGATATTTTAGTAAGGCAACTTTTAGAAGAAGAATTTGGATCTGATTTTGATGTGAAAACTATGATGAATAGGGATATTAAAGGTAATATTAGAATAATCAATTCTGAATCAGGAACCACGACAAATTCTGAATCGACTACACCATCTCTTATCCCTGAATCTTTAGAATCAAGAGATGTTACACCAGAAAGCCAACAAAGTATTCCTAAGCCTCATTCACTGAATGAGGAATCAGTAGTAGTACCTTCATCTCCGTTAAGGTCGGAATCAGGGGTATCATCCGATAATGAGAGTGGTAATGATAATGAGAAAGAGAAAGATGTTCATTTCAAAACATTAAGACTTTCATCTGAACAATTGAAATGTTTATCATTGAATTATGGTGAGAATGATATTACTTATAGTGTCAATAAAGGCAAATCAATTCTAACGTGTAAGTTATTCCTATGGAAGAAAAGTGATCCTATTGTCATTTCTGATATTGATGGTACCATTACTAAATCTGATGCTTTAGGTCATGTATTAACAATGCTTGGACGAGATTGGACACATGAAGGAGTTGCCAAACTTTTCGCTGATATTGAGATGAATGGATATAATATAATGTATTTAACGGCTAGATCAGCTGGATTAGCGGATACTACTAGGTCATATCTTCAAGGAATTGAACAAGATGGTTATAAGTTACCTATCGGTCCTGTTATTTTATCACCTGAAAGAACAATTGCTGCATTGAAGAGAGAAGTTGTTTTAAAGAAACCTGAAGTTTTCAAGATGGCATGTTTGAATGATATTAGAACATTATATTACCCAGATACCAATAATCCACTCGATCATGAGAAATATTTATTACATGATTTTGATGAAGAGTCTGAAGTTGTTAATGAGGTTTATGATGATGATGATGGATTAAAAAGCAAAGATCGAATCGATTCCTCTAAAATGAGTGAAAGTGATGAAAGTGCTTACGCAGAAAGCAATTTAACATCTGATTTTAGTGATATGAATACCAATACTGACGCCAATACCAATACAAATTCTAGAAGTATAAAAGATCTTACCCAACAATTGAGAGAAACAGAATTGAATAGTAAAATTGATGAAACAAACACACCATTTTATGCCGGTTTTGGGAACCGGATAACGGATGCAATTAGTTATAGAAGTGTTGGTATACCATCATCACGTATATTTACAATCAATCCTGAAGGTGACGTTAAGATGGAATTACTTGAGATGGCTGGATTCAAATGTAGTTATGTTTCAATTGTTGAATTAGTTGATCAATTTTTCCCACCAGTTGAAAATAAGAGTAAAATAGATGAAAGTGAAATGAACAGCAAGACCAATTTAGTTTTATCAATGAGTAATGCAAAGAATAGATATACTGAATTTAATTACTGGAGGACTCCAGATATTGATTTATCTTTAATCAGTGATAGTGACAGTGACAGTGAAAATGGAAATGGAGATGAGAATAAAAAAAATAAGATCGATAATGAGAATAAAGACGAGAAGAATAGTAGAAACGACGAATTGAAGAAATTAGGAGATAATAATAATAATACCAAGAAGTCACGAACAAGCACATCTGAAAGTATTGATAGCAATGAGAGTAACAGAAGGAAGAGTTTCTTATTTGGAAGAGATGGCTCCGTTACCTCTAGTGATAAAGAGGAAGCGAGAAGTATTGGTAGCAGGTTAAGTTTCTTTATGAGATCACCACTTTCCAAAACCTCGAAAAGTTCAAAACCGGAAGAGAAAAATATTGAGAATGTAGAGGGAGACTGGGAAGGAGCTCAAAATGAGACTATGGATATAGTCGATGAGAGTGTTTTAAATGGAACAGACGAAGGTGATTTTGTTTATAGCGATGAGGAGCAGAGTCAAATGAGTGATGATGTTACAGGAGGGGTTTATGATCCAAATGTCAGTGATGAACATGAAGAGAGTGATTCAGATTACGTTTACGAAGCAAGTGATGATGAGGACGAGGAAGAAGATGAACTAGATCAAGTTGAAGATGAAAGTGAAGTTGAAGATTTGATTAAAGATGCTGCAATTTCTGAAATCGAAAGTGACAAAAGAAACAAAGACGCCAGCAGCAATAGTAGTAATAGTGGTATTCCACAGGTGAAATTAGGTGCACAAGCCACCTTATCGGATGTCTCCAACACCAACGCCAATGGTCAGTTTGTATAGACTTATTAGTGTCGGATATATGTAACGCGCTTGTAAGGAGCTTGGTAAACACACGTCTCCTGTACGAACCTCTGGTTGTCATACAACGCGCTCCTCCCATCAAGACCGAAAGCTAATCTACAATACCTCCGAATGCGGCAGCCCTCATCTCTGAGTCTCATCAGAATATGGGTTGTATAGGTTATATATAGAAATACGAGGGCGGCTCAGCCCCCAGCATAAAGAGAGGGCTCAAGCTGACGTCACGAGAATCAAACTGGCTCCTCTAACCGTTAGTCGCTAAAATTAGCTTGCTCCGGGGGCCCGCGCATACGTCATACCCTGCCGCGGGGGTCGACGGCCGGGCCCAGACCTTCCAGCCTGTGCAAAGTGGTGTACGTGTCCCCGGGATTCGACAACGGCTCTGGGGGAACAACAAGCCACACGCGGGCCCTGGTGTTTCCGACGGGAACGTGTGATGACCACAACAGCGCTAAAGCGTACACTAGAGCAGAGCAGACCGTTGGCTTCCTGCGGTGCGATGCCGTGAGCCTTCCATTGCACGCACAGAACGGCGGTGTATTGGAGAGGAGGTATATATGTGAAGTCTCCTGCAAAGCAATGTGCAGATAGCAACACTGGAGTCCGTGCTTATATGGAGGCACGACTCAGCGGGGAGAGCAACCTCAGAAATGGGTCCACAGTCGAGACCAGATACGAGACACGGAGCGCACATTATACTCCGAAGATGCGACCTAAGAGCTGCTTCTCGGTGGCACCAGTGCTGCTAGTCAGCTTACTAGTCCGCACTAGTTTCAGTGCTCGCTAATTATAGAACAGGGGGGTTGGGGCCTGTGCTGCAGGATGCTGTAGACTGTAGGCTGTAGGCTGTAGGCTGTAGGCTGAAGGCTGCAGCTGCTTTTTTCGATCAGTAGGCTGAGCATTGGCAGTGAGGCAGCACCGTGGTCCCTGGTGTCCCACTGACAGCAGCATGATCAGTAACGAGCAGGGGCGGGAAGGGTGAAGGAGCTGCCAGGAAGGAAGGAGAGAAGGGGGAGGGAAGGAGGAAGGAGCAGGGGCGGCTGCCGCGCTGCGCTGCAGCTCGTTTCTTTTGCCGGCGCGGGCGCCCCTGCCCGGGCGCAGCAATCGCCCCGTTGCTGAAACAATGCACCGGCACCCGCACGCACACGCTCACTTCAGCTGCACCTACTTCACCTACTTCACCTTCACCTTCACACTTGTATCTATGTTGTGTATCTCTTCTCTAGTTGCTTGCCTTCTTCTTGTACTACTCACAGCCTTTTGCACCATTCCAGCAAAAATAAATCAAAGCAGTACACATCTCATACCCGGCACACTTCTTCAATACCCCCGGCTACTGTCTCCACATTTAACTGACGTCATAGCTTTTGAAGATCCAATCGTTGGGCAAAAATGAGTTCTGTGGATAAAGCTTTCTCCTTCCCGAAGGCGAAGTTAGATTGCACTCCAGATCTATCACAAGATAATACATCGGATCCCCTTTTGTCCTGCGGGGGTCCTCTTTCAACTATGGACCAAATTTCACCAGACTCCAACCTTATACCCCACATTCCAAATAATACCAGCGCTAGTGTTTTCAGACATACTACAAAGAAGAAAAGTACAGATACCCTGTTTGACAATACCACCATCAACAATGTGAGTCCGAAATTTACGACAACTACTAATAATATCAATAATAATAATAATGAAGAAGCTCATAAAACTCACAAGAGAGGGACGGGATCATCCGTATTCAGTTCTGAATCTACGTTAGTGGATCACCCTTTCCGCGTCAAGAAGACTCCTTCAACTTCGTCAGAGTTTTCCCTATCTTCTTCATCAACTTCGCGAACAAATACAGATACCCAAAACATTACTTCAATGGTTATATCGGAAGAGGATACTGATACTACAACGAAAAGTCCGAGCCAATCAACCCCAAATCTTCTCGCTACAACATTCCATCCGAACGAGCAGACTCAAAATGATGAATTTGACAATTTCTTTGATCCCCAAATTGAAAGGATATACAACAATTTACCTCCAACTCCCGCTTATGATAATGCAACTCAACCCCAAGATTATTTCGAACAAAATCTTTCATCATCTAGTAGAGGTTTCTCCAATCGCTCGTTAAATTTGTTGGGGCATAGAACTTCGAAAAGTGAGAATTTCAACCTTAAGTTATCGAAAAGGCCAGACCCAAAGTCCATTAATCAATTGAATTTGTTACATGAAGAAAATACCCAATCACCAACTAGTCTCAACGATGGCTCAAGTCCAAATTCAGTCAAGATAGATTCTACTTCTAAAACCGATAACGAGCATGATTTTTTCCAAAAACCGTTACCATCCGCACCAATAATGTCCTCGAAAAATAACTTCTCATATTTGAGTAATAACAATAATCACAATTTTCCCTCAATTACTGGGAGCGCAAATTCTTTTAATTCCGAAACATCATCCCCGATATCTTCGAATTTCAATTTTTCTCTGTTCAAGAAAAATGCAATTTCACCTATAACCAAATCTGATTCTACATCTTCTAATATACCTTCAAGGCATTCAATAAAATTAAAATCAAACCACCTCAAATTACCTGATAATGTCCAATTATTAAAATTGCAAGATGCTGAATCTAAAATTTTACAGTGGAGTAGTTCAATAGGATCGGATGGAGTTTCGAATCTTCTAATTATTGATTTAAGGCTTTTCCATGACTACTGTAAATCTCATATAACTGGTTCAATAAATATATGTCTACCTTCAACATTACTGAGAAGGGCAACTTTCAATTTGAAAAAATGTATACAAACTTTAACAAATTCCGAGAAAGAGTTATTCGATATTTATTTCAAAAGAGATGAAGATGAGTTACCAACAGTTTTATTTTATGATGAATACAACTCATCTGAAAATAATATTTCTCCATCAATTTTCCATTTAGCAAGTAAATTTATCAATTGTTCTGAATGGAATTCTCAGTTATTCATTTTGGAAGGTGGCTTCAATAAATGTAACGAAAAATTTACTTCTGCAGGAAAAAATTATTCTAACAATTCAAATTGTTCTTCATCATCACCATCAGTTTCCAAAATTCATCTGAATTCAGATCTTAGTTCGATTTCCTTCAATTCAGAAACTTTTTCACCTTCAATACATACAGTCTCTCCTCAATCTTTGATCTCTCCTGCCGTATCTAGTTTCACGAAAAATATAACATCAACATCAACTTCAACATCAGCATCCGCATCCGCATCAGCATCTTCATTACCATCAGCTCCAATGACAACAGCAACAACAGCAGCAGCAGTAACAGCTAAAACTGCTCACCCTTCCTTACTTTCAGCATCATCTACTAATTCAATAAATACATCTAATAAATCACCATCTGGATTATCAAGATTTATTTTACCGGAAGAGAAACTCCCTGTTTTCAAAACTAAAAATTATGATGAAGTATTAAATAACGATGTAGATCATTCAATTCATTTATCGACAAACCTTTCAACCAGTGAAATCAATTCATTGCCAAAATGGTTAAAGGAAAATGTTGGTAATGATAATGGTTCTTATGAATTAACTAAAAAATTTAATGAATTACAAATTCAAGAACGTGAACGTTTGAAAAATGCTTTGGCTAGAATCAATACATCAAATTCAATATCAACTGCAGATTCTCCAATAATTTCTTCAGGTGTTGAATTAGGTAATAAAAATAGGTACAAAGATATTTTCATTTATGAACATGCAAGGGTTAAATTAAATGAAGGTAAAAATAATTCAAATAATTATATTAATGCATCATATATTAATTATCCTAAAACTAACCTTCAATATATTGCAACTCAAGGTCCTTTAAAAGATACAATCGGTGATTTCTGGAAAATGGTTTATGATAATAAAGTACCACTTATTTTCTCATTAACAGCTCAAAGTGAAAATCAAGTTGAAAAATGTGCTCCATTTTGGGAATCTGGTATTTTTTTCACAAATTCAGAGAAAGTTGAAGTTGAATTAATTGAAGAAATAGATGATATAGTTTTATCTTCTATGAAAAATAATAATTTCATTACACGTAGATTAATGGTTAAAATTGGTGATAAACCTAAAAGGGAAGTTCTACAATTACATATGGTTAATTGGCCTGATTTTGGTATTGTTATGTGTGAAGAAGATATTTTAAGTTTAATAAGTTTGAAAAGATTTATTACCGATAAATTGAAACTTTCAAATTATCCTGTTATAGTTCATTGTTCAGCTGGTTGTGGTAGAACCGGTAGCTTTTGCGTTATCGATACTTGTATTGATTTGTTATTCAAAAATGATAATCATTTTGATAAAGAATTTGATTCAGATTTAATTTACGATATAACGTCTGTTTTCAGATCTCAAAGAGTTTTCATGGTTCAAACTTTAAGACAATATATGCTCATTTATGATTGTATTATAAAATTTATTAAAATGCATGAAAAATGTGCAAGATTTATAGAAAATGAGCTTCTCAATGAGGATGGCCTCTTTGATTGGGAAATTAAAGATCCTGGAATCTTTAACAGATTTTTAATCTCATACAATAAATTGAAGGAATTAGAAACAGAAATTTTATCTAATAATAAAAAATGAAAATTGAATTAAGAAAAGTAAAACAATTATAATTTGTTCTGTATCTATATAAACATATTTCGATTATATAAATATCCTAAACGATAATTCATTGGGACTCTTCAATTTAACCTAATATTAGTTCGTAAATGATAACTAGTATATTTATCACAATCAATGGTATACGTAATAAAGTTCTAGTTGCACTTATCAAATTTATTATTCTAGCCTTAATACCATTATCAATACCTGATGTTGATCCAGTCATATTATAATCTCCATAACCAAATTGTGCAGCTGCATTGTTATTACTGTTATTTATAGATTTGGATGACCACCCTATACGTGCTAAGAATCTATCTTCACTTAAAACAGCTATTCCATTGATGAAAAATAACGCAGCATAGAATAAAGTACCAATTCCAAACATTCTCAAATAGTTATTTTTTGATTGATTGATTGATTGATTAAAGTAATGAACGTAAAATAGTTTCAATTTGTTCTAGACATACATCCATTCATTCATCAACGTTATTTTTAACTCTTTGCGCGCTGTCGTCATATAAAAGCTATAAAGAACTTGAACGTATACTACTACTTTAAACTACCAAAAACACCTTCAATTGCACTACTTTTAGCTTCAGAAACCATCTTATCGAAATCATTATTAATTCCATCAATATAATCATCAACATTACTTTGAGCATTTTCAACAGTTTCATTTGCATAATTTGCAATATCTTCAAACCAACTTTTAGCTTTACGCGTTTTAATTGGTGTTCTTTTAGGTGTTTCCATTAATAATGCATTTTGTTGAATTGCATTTGGATTATAATAAATTGGTTTAGAATTCGTAATATAAGTATAATTAGCTGGATTATAACATGATACTTCCCATGATAAATTACATTCTTCACTCTTTGTTGAAATATGTTTCTCATTAGTATGTTCATGTCCAGTTAAAAGTTGATATAATTGTGAATAAGTAACAGTTGGTGTATTTTTAAGTATTGCATTAGCACCTGGTCTCCATGGAACAATAATATTTTTAAGGAATAAAGTATCTGATGATTTACTTGTTTCAATAGACATAACAGGTTTCCTAATCTTCATTATATTGATTAATGCAGCTTCAGTTTCAGAAATCCGTATAAATACATCACCTAATGGTAAAATTGAACTACCATCAACGAAGTGAGGATCAAGTCGATATGGAATACGTAATGTGGCCATTTCTGTTAATGATGGTAATGTTAATGTTAAAAGATTCCTTGTCCTTCCTAATATTACAACTAGACAGAATGCAACTTTACCTGTTCGAGGAGAGGTTGCACCTGTTACACTGATCTTTGAAACATCACCTTTAGAATATGATTTATGCGCAATTTTGGAATTATTTCTCACAACTCGAATGTCCGATTTAGAACTTGTTATTATATATGGATAAACTTTATCCGTTGAAATGTCTCGCTTCAAATGATTGACAGTCGGAATTGCGGGTCTACCGGTTTCGGAATTGATTATTATAATTGAATTAATGGCATCATCATTTGAATCAATTTTCTCAATAAATTTACATCTGAAACTTCCAGGCAACCCACTAATTTCATAAGTTAAAAGTCGACCAATTTCTGTACCGACAAACATCAAAATTTTTCCATTATTTGGACTTTCACTATGTAAACCGTACCCAAATTCAATGCATGTTGCTTGTAAAGGGATCGATAATCCAGGATCCTTAAGTAGTTCATTGTGAATCACAGTACCTGATCGACGATCAATCAATAACAATCTACCCGATTCATACGCAATCGCTACAAGCCCCAAATTACTTGTAGTTAAAGCATTAGTTTTACCATTGTTCAATGGTTTTATTAGCAGTCGAGGCAAAAATCCCTTTTTAACATTTGGAGGTACCCTATCTTGAATGTTAATTAAAGCTTTCCCGGAATTTTCTAAAGATAAGCTTGCAATACTAGCAGCAAATTTGTTTGGATCTAATTCAGGATTATAATTTTTATTTGCAGAATATGAGAAAAGTAAAACATCTCCACTATGCAAACTACAGGCAATCTCCAAAGTTTCAGAAGCAAATGAAATTCGATCAATGTTCACACTTTCATCATCCCGATGCATCAAATCAGAGACATCAATCTCGAAAACATGACTAGTATCTAAATCACCTTCAGATGTATCCCATAATCTGATAAATCCACTTTCATGACCAGTAATAATCAAAGACCCAATATCTGCTTTATATTTAGGTCTACATGGGATACCACCTTTCAAAATTGATTCTGGCATTTTATTCAAATGTGAGACTGGAGAAATACTATTCAAAATACGCCTATCTAAGTAAGCAGACGATGAACATGTAATCTTAGGGTTTAACCATGAAATTGTAGAAGGAAATAATTTAGCATTTCTTGACATATTACCTTCAGGATAACGCATAAATTTCAAAGAACCATCACTCATAACAACTGCAACTAATTTTGCACCATGACATCCATCAAAATATGGTGATTCTTCACCCAAGGGAAGGAAACCTACAATCTGAGCTTCTGAATGAATTGCAAAAATTTTCTGCTCCCTTGGCTGGGCATAATATTTTGCCATTTGAGTGTATGAAGTAAGTGAATATGAAATCATTTTACCAAAATCCATTCTAATTAATTGGTGATATCCATCAATGGTATACCCATCCCCTCCTAAAATGAGTAATGAAGTTCTTTCAGGATCTTTCTCACACATCCATTTGATTTCCTTTATTTTAGTCATCCTGTTCTTTGAAATATGTTGTGTTTGTCCAGTTGGGCGATCAACATCAATATCAAAGAGTGTTCTTGCAAGAATTTTTTTACCTGTCTTGGCATCCCAAAAAACAATTGAGTTATCATCATAAACTGTGACACAATGAAGTCCATTTGGATGCCAAACATTGTGTAATACACTCGGATAGTAGTTTCCTTCAGCATCGTACTCATACAATGCATTTTCACCACCTACTGCAGTTTTAGGTAATGCATATATTAAGGGATGCATCACAGAATTTGTCACGAGGTTATAAATGACAGTTATTTTAGGATATGATATTAATAGAGTTCCCATATCCCTTGGATGTAAACTTAATGAGGCAACTTCGTGATTTGTGTTTAATCTGAAAACTGAGCTTTCTTGCTCTTTTAAATTTAAAATTGTATCAATTCCTGTCTCAATATTGAAAGCTCGAACATTACCATTTTTCAAACCAATAAATACAAATTCAAGGGAGTAGTCTACAACAAATGATGTGATGGGCACTCTTGCAACACATGTATGAATAATTTTTTTCTGATGAAGTGAAATGACAAATATGGTATTTGCTGAATCAATTGCAATCAAATATATCCCCTTAATAAATTTGAGTGCTCTTATCATAGATACTGCAGGTAAAGATATAGATACATTCACCCGAGATTGACCAAAAATATAAACTGTATTGAAATTTGTAATCACAGCCATTAAAGATTGGATAGGATCAAATGCCATTGTACGTACTTGCCCTGATATACCATATTTTTGTAATTCATATATACCGAAAGGCATATCTTCTAAACCTGTAGATAAATTATCACTTGATTTAAACATTGACACAATATTTGGTGCTTTAATAGAAGGCATGGTTGGTTTAGATTGTTCCGCAAATTGATTACCTAAATCGACATTGGGGCTAGCCGAATAATAATCTCTCACGTCAACATCATCACTTCTTTTTCGTAAGTTATTCTTTATTGATTTTAATGGGTTTTTCATAGACAATTTGGTATTTGATGATGATGATGATGATGATTGTTCTTGTTGTAGATCTGGGGAATCAGGTGCTGTGTTGGAGATTTCAGAATTTTCTACCGTTTCCTTCTTCTTTCCCCAAGAGCTACCAATACCTTTAATCTTCAAATTCAGATCAGGAGTTTTGTTAAACATTTTTTGTGACCACTGGTTACTGAAGAAAGAAGTTAAATATCAGATGCGTGTAACAACTGTTATGCATTATCAGAATTTAAAATCTCGGAATTAAGGCTCATAGAAATAGTGAGAGAAAAAGACAAGCTGGCGGCTTGTATGGCGGCGGCTATTTTTACTGATTCTGTATACCACAAGAACAGTGTAACGTAGAACGGAGCGGAACGTTACAGTTTACTTGTTTCCTTGGTACCTCTGAACAAGAAACAGACAGAGGTCATTGATGACATGAACAGATATAATTTTAATTTTACAGTGAGACATTAAAAATTACTATACAAATAAGAGATGGATGTTTAGAAATTGGAACCAGCAAGCAAAAAGGCAGCACTTTTAGCATCAACTTGAGATAACTCTTCGGTAAGATCATCTCTAGTTGAAGACGATTCACGATTATTACCTTGTTCTTCGGTGAAAGATTTCTTTGTCCTAGAATTCCACGAGTCTTGATCTGAAACAGGTTTAGAGTGCGGTAATTCAGGTAAATCTTCTCTCCCTAAACGACTCAAAGAATCTTGATGATTTATCAAACGATTGTTAATTAATTTATTAAGCTTTTTTCGTTCTTGCATGATTTGCTGCTTAGCAATCATTTTGAAAAGTTTGTTCAAGCTTGATTCCAGATAAACCAGATATTCCTTGGATTCAATCAACATTTCATAAGTAGTTCTCTTGACTTGATACCTTAGTTCTTTCTCATAATTACTAGATTGTTCTAGAGCTCTTATTGCTTCATCGACTTGTAAAGGATCAATTCTTGTTTTCATTTTCATTTTGTTTATGACTGCTTGTTTCCTTTTCGTAGACTCTTCCGCATTAAGTAGCTCTCTCATTAATAAATGTCTATTTGTTAAAGCTTCCTTGATATTAAATGTGTCATCACTTATTTGTTTGAAGAATCTGATCAATTCTGAACTTAGACTTGCATTTTTGATTAGATCACCTTCATTGAATAGGGAAGAAAATTTATGAAATTTGATCCATAATTTAGACATTTCTTGAGATGATTCAATGTTAGATAAGTCACCCATCAAAATACTGAATTCATTATTATAATAAGCATATTGTCTTTGATATTTCAAAGTTTTCTCAAGTTTCTCTAAAAGCTTTTGACAACCTAAATGAATTTCTTTGATCATTGGACGATATCGTGCCAAATATTCACAACTATCATAAGGTGGCTGAAATTGTTTCAAAGTTTTCCTTTTAAGACCTGTTGCAATTACAGAGTTATTTGAAGGTTTAGTTTTAGATGGAACATAACTAAAATCATTTTGTTCAAAGAATAACGCAAATTCTTTGTTTTTAATCAAGATCGGATTTGAACATATTCTGTTGAACCAATCTTGGAAAGTTGAAGTGACCGAAGATATGTATTCAGGTGACATTGAAGTATATAATGTTGTAATTGTTGGTATTGCAGGTACGAAAACTTCTATATTGTTTATCATGAGATATTTGTAGAATGATTCAATTTCTTTCAAAGTTCTGCGTACATTCTTATAAGTTTCTTTGCGGAAACCTCCTAACTTTGTAACTTTAGAATTGAATTTGAAAATAGGATTTTTCGGTTGATTCCCATTATCCTCAATTTCCTGGATTTTTATGCTTAGTTTGAATTTCTCTTGATAGAATCTTTCAGGGAGATATTTTTTCAAATCCATTTCTGTAGGAAACTCGTTAAATTCTGAGTTTATAGTTGTACCACCTGTGGAAGCTTCTGAAAGCGTATCCGGATGAGAATTTGCTGACGTGTTTGTAGAATTGGAGTCAGCGACTTTTTGGTTCCCATTGTTTAAGACGGTGTTATTATCATTGATTTGGTTATTATCTGGTGGTAAAGTTTGGCGATTAGAATAAGTTGGTTGAGAATCTGAATCGCCATCGGCAAAGGGATTATTATCGAAATCATCAGGATCATATGCAACTGCAGAACTCATGGCTAAATAGTATACTAACTTATGATATATATTTGCAGAGCAGCTTTGTGAATCAAACAGTTGTAATAAAGTGAAAGTCCACATGTGCAGTACAGATTAACTATCTTGTAGAGCTAGATCCTGTTGAGATCAATTTGATTTTTTGTGTGCACGTGACTCAGGGTAGATACAGTATTCTGTTACATCCTTTGGATAGAAAGACTACATATGCTGTTAAAGTTCGTAAAGTTCGTAAAGTTCGTAAAGTTCGTTAGTTCGTTAAAGTTCGTTATTTAGTGCTAAAATATAAGTCATAAGCTAATCGTCAGTTAAATGTGCATCAAGCACTCAATGTCAAAGAAAAAAAGGTAGCAAAGTATACTCACTACTCGTAAGATCAAACCACGTTTGAACTATCGATAGGCTTGTCGCTGACAGCCCGATAAGTAACGTCAATCCATGGGTTACTTGAGTTGGATACAATGTCTACCTCGACTTTCCAGTGGTCTCTTACTTTGAATTCCGAAGGGTCGAAACCATGATTGGAAGCGTCTTCGAAATGCCACTTGTGAATCGATGAAGTGCCATACTGATTAGGAATAACTTCTTCCTTTGCCCTGTCATAGTGGTAATCAATACCAGCCATTTTGTTGATATCAGGCAACAAATGTCTTTTAACGTGATGCTGTAAATGCCGTCTAAACTTTTTATTCAATGAGTTCATTTGAGGTTTGATTTTATCCTCATTACCATGACATTGGTTGACAATGAATGGTGGTAGATATTTGACATGGATATTCAAATTGTCAAACTCGTTATCCCAAGATTCGTCCATAATGTATCTTTCGAAATCATCAAGATTCTCGAAATACATTTCTTTGGAGTTTCTCACCGCAGGTGGCTCACTCAAATGGTCGATATGGACAGGTTCCATGTGGACTGGTTTCAAGTTTTTCTTCGCCATACTGAACGTTTTTATCAGGAAAGTTTTTTAGTGCTATATAGTGCTAGGTCTGTAGAAGTGAATTGTTGCTTAAGTAGTCGTGTGCCGGATGCACACGACGCAAAAAGAAACTGCAGCCCCAGGACAAGGTGGGAAGCTGGGCCCATTTAAACACGATCCGCAGAACTTGGGAACTGGTCCTTGCACAACCCCACAAGTTGCCCCACAAGTTGCTCCATCGGTGGCCTTATCAGAGGGCCAGGGGCAGGTGCAGGGCCAGGGGCAGGGGCTGAGCGACTAGCGACTGGTGGAGTGACCTCTGTGTGTGTGGTCAGCCAGTCCGAAAGGTAAACACGGTGCCCGCAGAGCCGCCGGAGTCTCTCCACCTGGCGCTGACAGACCGGCCACACAGACTTGGCAGGCTGGCCACAGCACGGCCACAGCCTGGCCACAGGCGTCCAGAGGCTGCACCAACACCAGTCTCGTCCCTGCAGAGCAGCACCTCAGCATCAGGCAATCAGTCCAGTTCATCCGCTTCGTTGGTCGAATCAAGCTGCGCAGATACGCAAACACTGCATCTAAACCGTTCTGTAATCTCTCCTTCTGTAGCCACACTGTTTCCAACAGGGCCACTTTCTTCGCTTCATCTAGTTACCATTTCTTTCTAGTGCCTGTGTAGGAGAAGAGGAGTTGATACGGGGCTCGATGTGCAGCAGTTGCGAAAGCACAACTGTTTCGTAACTTTTCTTTTTGACGAGCCGCCGGACGATCGTCCCTTCCATCTGATCTAATGCTTTCGTGTAGCTTTGATGTACCGTTGATCTCAGCTTCTAACTGAAGAAGGCCAATTGCCATACACTCCAGGGCGAAACCAGCTGCAGAATGGAATTGTTCCAGAACTTAATAAGTGCCCCACAGAATGCCACAGAGAAAGAAGTTGACGATAACATCGTTACTTTGGTAGATAGGTTGGCACATTCTACTCTTGTCACAGATAGACGTGGAGCAGTTCTTGCTATTAAAAGTTATAGCAGACAGTACAGGGAGATTGTAATTGCACAGGGTCTCAAGCAGTTGTTAGCCACTTTTACTCAAGATAATTATGATGCGGATATAGTAAAGGCAATTTTGGAAACGCTTTTGATTCTTTTCATCAGAGGTGAAACTGACAACGATTTAACTAGAGATTGGATCAATGCACAATCTAGAGTGAAAAATGGTAAATACCCTTCTCCTTCCCTCATGATCCAAAATATAAAGCCTGATCAATTCTCTCTTTGGATCGCCGATGAACTTACGCAATCGTTCACGAATTTAGAACTTATAATCGATGCACTTGAATTCGACAACGTCCACATTAAAATCTATGCATTGCAATTGCTTCAAGCTTTGGTTTCAACTAGAAGTAAAAGAACTCAAGAAATGATCTTACAATCGCCAACGGCTATATCTAAAATCTGCTCTGTTTTAGATGACCCCTATGAGCCAATCAGAAATGAAGTAATTTTATTACTCATGGGCTTAGTAAAGGACAATTTCAATATTCAGAAACTCGTGGTGTTTGAAAACACATTTGATAAACTTTATAGAATTATTGAAGAAGAAGGTGGAATTTATGGAACCATAGTTGTTCAAGATTGTCTTTCACTTATAACAAATCTACTAAATTATAATTCTTCCAATCAAAAATATTTCATTGAAACTAATTGTCTAGCTAAACTTGTCCAGCTCATAAACCAATGTCTAGATTCAAATAATCCCATGAATTGGAATTCTCAGAGACTTGATAATCTTATCACTACTTTGGATACATGCAGATTATTTGTCGTTAAAGATACTCAAGATATCACATCCTCTCAAGATGCTATTGTTAATAGTGGAGCAATGCTTGCATGCTTAAAACTTGTATTCTCTTTAAATATACCCAACGAAATTAGGGTAGCTGCTTTACTAACAATCTCAGACATTATTAGAGGTAATAATGAAGCTCAGTTCAAATTTTCTCAAGTTGATGTACCTTACATTGATCCAAGCTTACCACCTTCTGCTCAGAAAATTGAAGATATTGTTCCAATTAACGTGGCTTTGTTAAATTGGTGTTTACACGTGAATTCGGTTCACTGTTTTGATCTTCGTGCAGCTGCTGCTTACACTTTGCATGCATTCTTTAAAGATAATGTTGAAGCAAAGATAGCTTTTATTGACGATCAAATCTATACGTTTAATATTCTCAATGGTATTGAAAATGTTGAACATGATGATGAACATTCTAATAATGAGGAATCTGAAAAGACTAAATCAGATAGAGCTATAATGGAGAAACTCGTATCAACAATTGATTCCATTTCTACAGAGGATTCTACAGCAATAGATTCAGAGTCAATTGATTCCGAGAATAATGAGACAGATTCAACTTCAATAGATTTACAAGGGTTGGAAGTCAAAGTAAATATTTTCCAAATCTTGATTCAAGTTGATAGTTACAAAATCAATCCATATAAGATATGGTTTGCCTGTGTCATTTTATTGTATATTATGGAAGATTACCCTGAAGTTAAAGTAAAAATTTTGCAAATCAATTTAGGTTCATCAGAAGAAGAAGAAGATGATGATGATGATGGTGACGATGGCGTTATTTACCTTTTATCGGCTGTCGCTCAAGCATTATGTACTTCATTAAAACAATCAGATATTCGTGTTCCTATTGCTTATCTAATGCTATTATCTTATCTTTGCTGGGAAAGTTATGAAGCTGTTGATGAATTTCTCAGAGATCCGTCTATTATTGACCAATTATTAGCTTACATTATGGATCCAGTCAATGACAGTGAGCTTCCTCAAGGCTTGATTTCCTACTTTCTATCTGAAGTTTATGAATTTACTAGGAAATCTTCACCTGTTTCAAGAGCTCAGTTACATACTTTGTTTTCCAAACGTGTTGGTATTCACGCTTTAAGCTTGAAGATTCAACAGCTAATTAAAAATCAACATTTATTGAACTTCGATGAAAATGATTGGATCAAACCATCCAGAGATGAATCCGGTCTACCTCAAGTTTACTTTAGTGATTTATTTGTAGCTCATCTAAAAGAGAATGGTCAAAGATTAACAAAGGCAATTGGTGTTGATCCTAGTATTGAACCTATCAAGAAATTAGACTATTCTTCATTTGAAACAGTGCAAAATAAATTAATAGAAGTTTCAAACGAATATGCTAAGTTTCAACAAGATACTAAAGAATTATCAGCGAAACAGATGAAACAATTAGAAGAAAATGCTAAAGATTTTAATGAGCTCACTTTGAAATATGACAAGGTTCAAGCCGAGTTAGAAGTACTTGAGAAAGAAAGAGATTCTTTGATGAATAAACTTTCAGACTCAGTTCTAGAGGTTGAGAAATTAACCGCAAAACAAACAGAATTAGAATCCAAAATTGATTCATTAACTGAAGATCTCAAGGAAACATCTGCTAAACTGAAAAAAGCTGAAATAGATAGTCTTTCTTACAAAGAAAAATTTGATTCCACTGATAAAGCCAAGAAACTAGCTGAAGATGGTATTAACAAAATGAATAGAGAACTCATGAATTTAACCAAGGAAAAGTCTGCATATGAGAAAAAGGTAGCGTCGCTTGAAAAAGAGATTACCAGACTTAAGAAAGAACTTGAAAAATCCAAACAAGAAGTTGTTAAAGTTAATACCTCTAGCAAGGAATCAATTACAAAATTGGAGAATCATATTACAGTTTTAAAACGTGAGCTTGATGAATCTAGAAAGGGCATTTCTGATAACCGTGAAAAGGCTGAAAGAAATGAATCAAAGGTTACAGAATTAGAAAGCAAGTGTGCAGATTTAATGTCCAAATTAAGTTCTGCTACAGAAATCATCGAAAAATTGAAAGATCAAAAGGAAGGTTCAGAAACTGCTCTGGCTCAATATAAGGAGAAAGTTTCTGGAGAATTGAAAGATTTAAGAACTACACTGTCTGAGATTCAGGATGAAAAGTTCAAGTTAGCTAAAGATAAGGAGCAACTTCACACGAAACTTGATGAATTACAAGAAGAGCTCACTTCTGCATTTGATGAATTCACCAATCTCCAAGAAGAAAGTACTAAAGAGGTAGAATCTTTGAAAAAAAATATTTCTGAACTTTCTGATAAACTTGAGAAAGCTCAGCAGCAGAACAAAGAGTTGGAGCAAAATAATGATCAGTTGTATAATAGAGTCCAAACACTTGAGAAGGAACGTGAAGAAATGATGAGACTTCACCAAACAGAGATTGAGAATGTAAAAAATGAATCAGAAACCAATTTGAATATTTTAACTGAACAGCTGTCAAAGAGTAAAAACGAGATCACAAATTTGGAGAAGAAAAACATTGACTTATCCTCAAAATCTAATGAACTAGAATCTTTGATTAAGTCATCATCTGACCAGATTGGAGGCTTGAAAAAAGAAAATTCAGAGCTTTTGTCAAGTTTGGATTTGTTGAAGAAAGAGAAAAAGGAATTAGTCGAGCAGATAAAAACTTTACAAACTGAAAACAGTAATATAGAGAAAGGTCAAGATGCTACTGTCTCTGCATTAACTGAACAGCTAGCCAAGAAGGATTCAGAGATTGTGAAAATTACAGAACAACTAGCTAGTTCAGAAAAAGATATGAAACAAGCTACTAGTGATTTGAGAAACCAGATCAATATATTGAAAAGTGAACTAGAGGAAGCCAAAACATTAAAAAACACCACCAACAATGAATTACAAAAGGTAAAAGAGGATTTAGAAAATGCAATCAGAGATAAGGAAGATAAGATTTCAGAGTTTGATTCTGCAATCAAAAGATTAGAGTCAGAAAAACAAGAACTTCTGAATGATTTTGAAAATGAACGTAGTGTCAATACTTCGAAGTTGGAAGAATTAGAGAGTGTTGTTGCCCAAAAATCTGATGAAATACATACCCTTCGAAACGAAAATTTAACTCTTAAAAATTCTCAGCAAAAATCTATCGAAGACAACAAATCTGAAATTGATAAACTTCAGCAAAGCCTTGATGATATGGTAAAGTCTAAAGCACAATTAGCAGAAGAGCTAAGTGTGTTGAACAGAAAACTTGAGGAAGTACAAAATGTCAAAAACGCACAGATTGAAAAATTAAATAAGGAAATCGGAAACCTTCAAACTGTTGCTGAAGAGAAAAACAACGATCACAACAACTTACTGTTAGAACTGACTCAACAGAAGGAAGCATATGCTACTGAGACTAAAGATTTGAATGATGCACTATCTTCTCTGTCGAAATCTTTTGATGACATCAAATCCAAGCTTGAAAATAGTGAAAAACAACTTCAAACTTTAGAGAATGAAAAAACTGAAGAAATAAACAAGCTGAAAGAAAAACTCAAAGAATCTAGACTATCACTTGAAAATGTAACACAGGAAAAATCAACTCTAGAAGCAGAATTGAAACAGATTACTCAAATGAATTCAGAATTCAAAAATAATTTGGATTCCCAATTTCAATCAGAGAAAAAACTGAATGAAGATCTTTCTAGTGAAGTCATGTCAACAAAAAAATCGCTCCAAGAGCTGAAAGAAAGAAAGGAGATTGAAATTGAGAAGCTCAAATCTGAGCTTACTTCATCTGAGAGTAGGTTTGAAAAGCTTAAAATTGAGAATAGCAATGAAATAAAGTTGTTAAGTGCATCATTAGAAGAAAAACAAGCTAAAGTCGATGAATTGAAAGAGTCTTTAAGTGATGTTTCTACAGAATTGAAAACTGTCAAGGAAAGTAACTCAAATCAGGCAAGTAAAAACAAGAAATTGGAAAATGAAATCAAACTTCTTTCAAAGGAGTCTGTTGAGTTGAAGGAAAAAATTACTCAGCTTGAGACTGAGATTACCAAACTCAATGAAGAATTAAAAGCTAATGCAGCAGAGAAAGAAAGTTTGAGGTCTCAAATCGAGAAGTTATCATCCAAAAATGGAGTAGAAACAAAGCAGCTATCTGATAAAATTTTACAGTTGACTAATCAAATTGCTAATCTCACAGCGGAAAAGGATGATGCTATTAACAAAGTGAAGGAGTTGACCCAATGTCAGGAAAAGGAAAGTAAAGAATTTCAAAAACAACTTGACAATTCAGTTGAGACTATTGCAGATTTGCGGAGTAAATTAGACTCTTCATTAGAAAATCAAAAGTTACTGAATAAAAGGTTTGAAAGTGAAAAATCTTCATTGGAAAAAGAATTAGAAAGTAAAATATCCATAATTTCTGAACTTGAGCAAAAAATTCAGACATTAAATGATTCCGTAGGTACCTTGGAATCTACTGCTTCAACAAATGATTCCTTATCAAAACTTTTGAAGGAGAAAGAAGTTTGTATTCTTGAATTGAAAGATGAAAAATTAAAGCTGGAAGAGTCAGTTAAACAAGCTGTTGGGGAAGTTGATTCTTTGAAGAAAGAGATTTTGAACCTTCAAACCAAACTGAATACCAAAACTAATGATAGTAAAAATATTGAATCAAAACTTTCAACACTTTGTTCTGACAATGATATGTTGAAATCGGAGCTCAGCCAAAAAGACCAAGAAATAGTCAAACTAAGGGAAACCATGATTAAGCTAGAGGAAGATCTAAAATTGAAAAACGAGGGGCTTGTTAAACTGAATAGTGATTATTTAAAAGTTCAAGAGCTTGTAGATACCGAGACTCAGGAAAAGAGCAAAATAGTTTCAGAACTGGAGAAGTGCAAAAAAGAATTTGAAGAAAAGCTTAAAGTGAAATCGGAGACATTAGAGAAACTTGAAACTAAACTTGTCAGCTTCTCTCAACAGAAAGAGAATTATGAGAAAGAGATAGATGATCTCAAGTCGAAATTGAGAATTTTATCAGAAAAGACCAATAAGGATGCTTCTGCGCAGGCTACTGAGATTAAGAGACTAGAAGACGAGAATACTTCCATGAAGGATTGCTCGAAAAATATTCAATCTTTGGAGAAAACTAACAAAGAACTAAGAGAGGAGCTTTCCAAAATGGAAAGCAAGATGAAAAATTTAGTTCCGCAATCAAAGTTAGATGATCTACTAATTTTGTGGACAGAAGCCATGGACAAAAAGGCTTCCTATAAACAGAAATTAATTGAGCTGGGTCAAGAAATTGAAACTAGTGAAGATGAAGAAAGTGATGATGACGATGGAGACGAAGATGATAATAAAAATGAAGATGAAAATGAAGATGAAGACCAGGAGTGAGACTAATATGAAAATATGTAAATAGTTGCTCTTTATAGAATCCTAATCTAGACTAACACTATTAAAACGCAGAAAAAGTTCGACAAATACAAATTGTTTTAAAAACGTACATAAAAATGAAGCAAATAAAATCTTTTGAGCACACAAATAATCAGTGCATCAGTCATAAGTGGACTAGTAGTAAAGAATTAAAAGTTGAAGTGACTGAGTTTTGTTAACTGTGGTCACTTTCTAACAATTGTTTTCATTCTGCCTAACAAGGTTTTCTTTCTTGAAAGTCCCGAATCCTTAGGCACTGTAGATTTTGCACCATAAGCCGGTGCACCATCCATAAAAGTACTGCTACCTAAACCGAGAGTTGTATCACCATACAGTTTTTCAGTTGCTCCTGCATCGACCTGAGCTAAAGCTGGTTTTGTGGCCACTATACTTTGAAGATCGCTTGAATCAGCTCTTCTAATTATGGTACCATTTGTATAACCTCTACCTAAACTTCCAGCCGTCGACCCACTTCTTGGCTTTATTGCTGCATTTGAATCAGCAGCTTGATCTATACCGAAAACCATATCATATTGGGCATCTTTTGAATTTTCAGGAGCTACACCAGTGATGGAATTATTTGGTCCATCGATAGGAAAAGCCGCTACAGGGGCAGCCTTTGTATCCTTATTACGCTGAGGAGTACACGCATCGAAAGGACCATCATGATGAAATTTGCTTCCACCAAAAAATCCTGTCACATCGAGTTTGTCTATGGTATCAAGGTTTTTAGGTATCTCTTGAACAAACTTCTTTTTTCTAGTTCCTGACCTACGAGGTTTTTCATCATCTCTATCCCTATATCTGTCTCTGTCTCTATCCCTGTCTCTATCCCTGTCCCTATCACGTTCTCTATGCTCACGGCTATGCTGATGACGATGTTGACGAGCTGCATCAGATCCACGCGGTGGCCTCTGAGGGTGATGAGTTCCTGATTTATGTCTGACAGGTTCAGTTTCTCCAGTACTTTTAGATCTCACTCTGCCATCAGACATAATTCTGGTTGTCGTAGTTGATGTCATAGATTCCGGAGTCAGTTTCTGAGGCTTACCTGTTGGTGGAGGAGGTGCTGGGCGACGAGGTACACTGACAGTATGTGAGCGACGTGGTTGGTCCAAATCTGATGTGCTGGAAGGGAAAGGATTTTTCTCATCATTAGGATACTGGTCCTTTCCATACTTATCACCGACCACTTCCTCGTAAGGTGGAGGTGGAGGAGGAGGTTGACGTGATTGCGGATGAAAGTTTGATCTTCCTGGTGTATGGCTAGAATTACCTGAACTTCTTCTATTAGCTGAGAATGGATTATACGAGCCCCTTCTTGAAATAGAGTTATCACTCCCCGTTCTTGTATAGTTTGGCCTTATATCTGTAGGCGGTTTGGTCAAATGATCATATTCGTCTCCTTCTTCATACGAGTTTACATCTTCATTGTAGTATTCATCATAGTAGTAGTCATCATATATATCTTCTGATCCTCTACGTGGAGCTGCTTCGTTTCCTTCTTCAATTTTACTGTTTAGCCAAGTTCTATATTGTTGATCGTCTGATGTTGGAGAAGCTATTCTCGATCTCTCTTCTTGTAATAGGGCGGACCGAAACGGGTTATTGCTGGATATGCGTCTGGCAGAGCCTGTCGATGTTGATGAATGATTAGGATGATTATACATTCTTGTGAACGGATACCAGTGTGCCTTTAGAAAGGATAGAAGGTGTAGCAATCTCAAGTGCTTCTAAGAACCTCAGTGTGGGATCTAGGCAAACAACGTCTCCTCTCGTCGCTCATGCACCAGGTATTACCCTTTCAAAAAATATACGCCAAGAATAGAGCGAGCCCGACGGTTGCGCGACATAGTTCCGTGTTGCGAGGGGTTTGGTAATCCTAAATGATTAGCCCAAAATCATTTCTTGAAGTTTACTTTATACAAATTACTGTTTTTTCGTTTCACGACTGCGTTCTGCAGCCCGTGTCACTACGGCTAGTGTTTCATTTTTTAGCTCCTCTTGTGCAGCTTGGATCAGCTCGACATTAAATAAATCTCCCTTTCTTGAATCGTTTATCATCTGTTTAACAATCATTATGTGCCTTTCCATTTTTTCAACATCCGTTTCGTCCATAAACCTCTTCCAATCATTTATTGCTTGTTCTGCATCAAAACATATAAGCTCAAGGTTATTAACGTGCTTCAAGTAGCTCAGTTTCTGTTGATCTTCTTTTGTAGTTTCTCTACTTTTTTTAACAACTTCTTCGATTTCGTCTTTGCTCATTCCGGTTTTACCAAAAACTGTAATGGATGATTTTTTACCAGTATCTTTATCCACTGCGCTTACTTTGATGATACCATCTGCATCAATATCAAAAGAGACCTCAATTTTCGGAACTCCCTTAGGTTTGGCAGGTATGTCACTCAACTTAAATTTTCCAATTAATTTGTTATCAGCAACAATAGGTCTCTCACCTTGATATACATTGATATCAATAGAATTCTGTCCATCAACTGCAGTAGAGTACATCTGCTGTATTTTACAAGGAATTGTGGTATTTCTTGGAATTAATGGCGAGTATAGCCCCCCATATGTTTCAATTCCTAGCGTTAACGGTGTAACATCTAAAAGCAACACGTCTTTAACATTTCCTGAAATTACTGCTCCCTGAATGGCTGCACCTAAAGCAACTGCTTCATCAGGATTTACCTCTGTGTTAGGTTTTTTACCAAAGAAATCCTCAACGACTTTTCTAATTTTAGGCATTCTAGTCATACCCCCTACTAAAATGACCTCATCAATATCTTCTATTGTAAATTCTGCATCGCTTAATGCCTTCTTCAATGGTATCAAAGTCTTCTCAATCAATGGCATACTCATATCATCTAATTCTTCTTCTGTGAGCTCATAATTGATACTCTGAGCTTTGGTAATAAAAGGAATTTCAATACTAGTTTTGGGAACATGACTTAGTTCAATTTTAGCTTTTTCTGCAGCTTCTTTGATTCTTTGAATTGCATTAATATCATTTGATAAATCTATTCCTGTGTTTCTCTGAAATTTATCAAGAATCCATTTTACCAAAACATTGTCAAAATCTTCCCCACCTAAATGTGTATCACCATTAGTACTTATCACCTCAAAAACACCATCCTCAATATCCAAAATTGATAGATCAAAAGTACCACCCCCTAAATCATAAACGGCAACCAATCCATCATTTTTCTTCCCTAAACCGTAAGCCAATGAAGCAGCTGTAGGTTCATTCAAAACACGTAAAACATTCAGACCGATTAGCTCACCAGCAACTTTGGTCGCTTGTCTTTGGGAATCATTAAAATAAGCTGGAACTGTAACAACTGCATGTTTTATTTCACCTTCTTTAAGCTCAAGAGCATTTTCTGCTACATGCTTCATTTCCTTCAAAATTAAACCCGCAATTTGTTCAGGAGAATAACTCAAATTTTCAGCAATAGTTGTTTGTAGCCATGCATCTCCATTTTCCCCTGGAACAATCGAATAAGGCATCAGCTTGACATCTTTTTGCACTTCTTCATCGTCAAATTTCCTACCGATCAATCTTTTAGTGGCATAAAATGTGTTTCTTGGATTAATAACCCATTGTCGTTTGGCAGGAGCACCTACTAATACATCTCCATTACTAGTAAACGCAACTATGGAAGGTGTGGTTCTTTCACCATCACTGTTTTCTAAGATTTTTGGCTTTTTGAGAAGATCGTCAAGAATGGCCACTGCGGAGTTAGTGGTACCTAAATCAATTCCAATCACCTTAGTTGATTTTGTAGGAGCAGTTGAGTTTAAGCGATTTGATACCACTGTCAATGGCAGCCAATTGAATGACTTTTTCAACTGCAATTTACAAGAGGATAACATCATGACCTTGCTCAGAATGCGGAGCCTAGTGAAGAACGTTGGATAATAAAGCATTATGTCAAGTCCGTTAAATTTGTCACTTAAAGATTCTCCACCCAAGGTCACGTGCAAACAAAATCAAAATGGCAGTTAGATTTAGTTGATCTACATGATGATCAAAGAGTTTATCAATATATATCCAGAGGTACAAATATATTACACGGAGGTTGATTACATTACAAATGGAAACATTTGAGATGGAATTTTCAAAATTCAACTACTGGGCCCATTCCAATGGATCTCCAGCCATGCATGTCCATGTTCCAGCCTTTCCATTGCTGTAGTCTTTCTTTACTCTCAACTATATCCATATAATCCTGTGACCCATTGTTCAAATTGAAACTAGCCAAGTTTTGAAAGCTTGACTCTCCTGCACTACTAAGAACCGAAAAGCCATTGTCTTTTTGTGATTCATTAAATTCTGATGCTTGAACATTAGCTAATTGCTGACGCAAGCTTTCAAGCTGTTTTCTTTGACTTTCTATTTCATTCTTTGCTTCTTCTAGTTCTAGCTCAATATCCATTTTGGTCATCTTTAAATCTAGATTTTCTGCTTTTAATTCACTGAGCTCGGCTTTTAGTGTTTCATTTTCTAAACCCAAATCATTCAACTTCATGGTCAACGTTTCATTTAATGAGGTTAAATCTTCATTTGGGTTCCTAATTAGTGAATCACTGATTTCATTGCTGTTGGAATCTTCATTCAAGTTGGACTGAGTTGAGATTTCACTTTCGAGCTTGGAGACGTTTTTATCAGTATCCTGCTCAAGATCAGTTTTAGAGGAATTAGACGTCCTTATTTCTTGATTGGTCTCAAAAACTGTATTATTCACTTCCTTCACATCATTATCTGTTTTTACAGCTTTATCTTTACTATTATCTTCATTTGTTTCAGCGTCAGGTAAGTTTGTATCTTCAACAGCGTGCTGAGATTTGAGCTCAGTATCGCTCGGTTGAGTAACATCCGAGTGATCAAGATCTTTGGATTCTTTGTTCTCATCAGGTATCACAATATCTGGCTCAGCACTTGGGGATTCTACTTCAGAAGTTGTCTCTTCGCTTTTGTCTTCGGGTTTCTCAGTTTTCGATGACTTCTTTCCCTTCTTTTTCCCTTTCTTACTTTTACTTTTTAGCTCTTCAAACTTCTTTCTTGCAGCTTCAAGTTTTTCTTCCTTTGATAAACCCTCTTCACTCATAATAGTTAGAGACCTGTTGGCAGGTTTTGCAAACTTCGGGCAGTCTTTGTCTGAGCGATTTCATCTATCAGAGTGCTATTCCGATATGTGACACGAGAAAAATAAACACTTACAGCGCACGTGACCCACCGAGCCTTCGATTGCACCATTAGTTATTAATTACCGCATTTGGAAATAGATAAATAAATCCACTTTTGCTGGATTTGGTACTATCAAACTTGTAAATAAGTATCCCAACTGGATTGATTCCGAGCCTAGTTTGCTTTGAAGATGGTCTGTTTTATATTGCTTTATTACTGTGTAATTGTCATACTTGAATAATAAATAAACCTTAATTAGTGATACAGTGTCACAAAATGTCATCAGCTGCCACGCAAAATCACATATTTGCAGAATCATTCTGGTCAGTAGACCTATCTGCACAGCATTTGCTATCTCAGCAGCACGGAAAAGGAACAAAAACGTTAACCTCTCTTTCCCAGTTTTACAAAGAATTTATCCAGCTTGAAAATGAATACTCTAGAAAATTCAACTCCTTGGTTAGCAAGTTACAATTACCGAAAAATGAGTATGCTAGTACATTGAAAACTAGTATAGATGTTTTCCAAGAACAATGCCTTAAAATTAGTGAGTCACATAATATTCAGTCACGAAGAGTTTATGACTCTTTACAGATTCCTTTACAAGAATTGATCAGTGAGAGGAAGGCCAGAGAAAAATCTATGGAAGCTAAAATCCAACAAAGTTGGTCATCGTTGATGGCTCTTAAAGCCAAATGTGAGGCTAAAAGTGAAAAATATGAAGAGCTTTGGAGTGAAATCTGTAATTTCAGAAGCAAAAAGCTGACTCTGGACAATATTGAGATGAAAAACTTGGAAGATAAATTGAACTCAATGAAAAGTAAAATGTATCAGATTAGAGAAGAAAACTGGAATTTAGTTAATACATATAATGAATGTCTACAAAGTTGGCTTATTTTATGTTGGGAATCTTGTAATGAATGGCAACTAGAGGAAGAAAAAAGAGTGCGTTTTATAAAAGCTAATTTGTGGGAATTTGCAAATATATTGAACATGTTTTGTGTTGAAGAAGATAAATATTGTGACAATATTAGGACTTCTTTACAGGACTGCAGTGCTCGCAAGGATATCATCTACTTCTCGAAAATGTTTAGGACTGGTGATGAGACTTTAGCACCTTTGGAGTTTGTAGACTTCACAAAGAATGAAGTGCGTCCTCTACATGAAACAACAACTCAAAAGTTCGATCCAATTTTGATTCCAAACATAACTTCTCAATCTGCGACCAAAGGGATTAACAAGAAAAGAAATCCACCACCTAAAATTGACGAAACAACTGAAACTGCTTTTGAAATGATTGGTCGGTCAAAAGAACTTTTTCAAGAGTTGCAGGAACAAGCACAAAAGGAAGCCTCAGAAATGAAACTCAAAGTATCAAAGAAGGATGAAGACAGCATTTCAAAGCCAAGTACCAAAGTTATGTCAGATTATTCTAATCCAACAACTCTGACCAGTCTAGCTTCAGGTAGTTTTGATGATAAAGCAGAATCTACGATAGAAATAAAAATGACTGAAGATGCAAATGGTATTGACAAAAGAAAATTCCAAACGACCGACAATCTTGAAACTCCAGAAATTCGATCCAATTCTATTAGTTTTCAAAATAAGGATATTCTGCGGGAATCAATGATTCCAGCTCAGAAAGATGAAAAATCTGCAAAACGCAAATCAGTCACTGCTATACTGAAAAAGGCATTCACGGAAACACCCGATAGCTTCCCTCTAGAAAAATTTGAGTACAAACAAATTCTACCCGGTAAATCTGAGAAGCACAACTCAAAAACAGATAATCGTTTGAGCAATAATTCATTAATGTTATCAGAAGAGGCCAAACGAAGGGCGTCTAAGTTGATGACACCCGAAAAAGTTTCCAGTATACGTAAATCTAAATCTCAATATAACATCAACAGCAATCATATTTCGGTACAAGATTTACCTACCACATCCATTGAAGGCTTTCCAATCATAAGCCATTGCCGAGCATTATATAGTTACCGTGCACAACTGGAAGAAGAGTTATCCTTTAAGAAAAAAGACATTCTTTTGATTTTACACAAACAAAAGGACGGTTGGTGGTTTGCTGAGAACTTAAATAATAAGGACTCAGGACTCGTCCCATGTAACTACCTCGAAGAGATTCACTAGCCTTGAATTTAACGAAATATACCTTTTTAATGCTTTTAATACACCTGTCTTATATAGCCGTTTGATAACCGTTTCAACACAAGTTAATAGATATTGATCAATCTTTGGACGTAAAAATAACACGTAACCGAAAATATCAACATACCTAAACATATACCCCAAAACCATTGCAAATCATCACGGTCTTGACCCGGAACTAAACAATTCATACCCCATAAACCAGTAATAATATTAAGAGGTAATACAATAGTACCCAACACTGTGATCTTACCCAAAATATCATTCATATCATTGTTCACTTTGGTCATATCAATATTGATTTGTGCCAAGTAGTTCGAGTGTGACCTTGCCAAAAGTTTTTCATAATGATTTAGATTTTGCACCATTGTAACTATATGATCTTGAATATCACCAAGATATAAGCCAATCTCTGACCTTGGAGCAACTTCCCACTGTTCATTGCACCGTTTGGAAAACCCTTTTATAACATCTGCTTTGGACCCTAGAAGTCTCAACAAAAACATGACTCTACGTCTACAATCACCGATTCGCTTCAACATGTCACCTTTCTTTTTCCAGCTGACTATTCTTGTATCAATAGAGCTTCTACTGGAATCAGTTGAAGAGGTTGAGTATTTTGTATAAATAGAGTCAGAATCTCCATTTACGTTGGAGTTTCTACGCTTGAGTTTGAACCAAACATGATTATCTTGTTCATCGTCACTGCTATCTTCATCTTCTGAATCGGATGCATGCCCCGACTGCATGGTTATTATTTCTTCTTCAATCGCATTAACCTCATATTCAATTGCTTCTATCAAGGGACCAAAAGCATCAGTGATATCATCAATTAATGCATAACCCACCCAATCAGAAGAAATTGTAAGATAATCTTTCAATAATCTTGCACGACGACGGACGTTACCGGTATGAGGAGTTTGTTTAAAGTGAAAAGTTATGACACCATCCTTGAAGACTACCATGTACATTGGCAAAGGAACCAAATCATCTTTATTATGCTTGTTTTTCTTTTTTCGTGAGGTCATTGATTTTTTTCCGAAAGACTTTTTTGATTTCCTTGAGGAATGTGAATGGAGTGAACCTGCACTGCTGACATTAGACCCTGATGATTTTCTTCTTCTCAATCCAAATATCCGACTTAGGATTGACTTTTCATTTCTTTTTTGATTTTCCTCTTCCATGGCTTCTTCAAAAGCTTTCTGGGCTGCCTTCTTCCTCATTTGATGTTCATTTTCAACATCAAAAGAAGTAAAACAGACAAAATAGTAATCTTTAAACAACTCCACTTTTTCTCTTGCTTCACCTAAAAATATGTCTTCTGAAGTCAAAGGGTGAATACCAAATGTTTTCGAAATAACTTTCATCTCATCTTCTGTTGGGTTGATCACATCTAACCAGAAAGGTTCAACAAAAGTATTGGAGTTGAGATTGGATGCAGAATCATTTGCTGTATGTTTAGATGCCATACTAGGTACTGTAGATGATTTATGCAAGCCTTTGTCCTTCTCATCATTGATAGACGAGGATTCAGCACCATAAGCTCGAGGTATAAAAAGATTTTCAAATGTTAATCCATTGTGTAGCAGCCCAGAAATATTCGGAGAGCTAATTGTAGAAGTCATGCTTTCTTTAAAATAGGTGAATCTCATGTTCCTCAATCTATCATTCTTGCTGTATGGTCTATTCCAAAGAGAGGTCTTTTTTGATCTTAATCGTCCATCGATGAGATTGGTTTCTTCCTCCTTATGGATTAATAAAGGCTCTGAAATATCACCGTAGTCAACATTTGAGATGATTGGAAACTCAAAATTAACATTGTTGTCGTCTAATGTAAAGTTTTCATTGTCAGAAGTATTTGGGCTGGCAGTCATTGATCTTTTTTTCAATTCTTCAGCTTCATTTCTTGCAAACTCCTTCAATGGTGCTAAGTTCGGCCATTTTCTGGACTCATCTACTTCATCCAAGGAATCTACAGGAAACCAAACATCGTCTAAAGAGGACGCATTCGATGCACGTCGTGATGAAGGATTGGAAGAAGCGTATAGTGAATCATGTTCATCAGACTCATTATTTATAGATTCGGTGAAATTTGACACTGGAAGTGATTGAGACAAAAGGCTTCTTTGAGCAACAGATTTTCTTTGATGTTGAGCTGCAAAAGGGTTTGTAAATGTGTTATTGTTGGAACCAGTAGGCTTATGAGTATGACTGCTCAAACTTGATGTAATAATTGGGGGTGGCTTATTAGAAGGTTTATAAGAAGGAATACCTATAGAACCGTAATCACCTTCCGGGTTACCACCACCACTCCTGTCTTTAGTACGTAATAGAGCCTGCGATTGTTGTGTCATGGAATTTATTGGTTTCTCTTGTGAATGTTTAATGGGCCTCATAATCTTTTGATCTGGATGAATTTCTGAAATCCTTCTGTGGTCTGCAAACGGGTTACTATGAGTATCGCTTGATACAAGATTTGACTCATTTGATTCATCTGCTATTAGGCCCATAGCATCAAGAACTTCATCTCCGTGATAATTTTGACTTCGGTCAAAGTTTTCTGATGATTGATTAGATGTTATCGAATTTCTGGTTGATTTTGGGTGATGACTAATTTCCCAAGTTAGCTCCGGTTCTTCTTCCTTTTTCTTATCTCCTTGAGACATATTTTTATTGCTAGCGTGTTACCACAAAGAAGGTATTTGGTCTTAATTCGCAGTAGAGAAAATAATAGTGGATAAGTTATTTCGAGAACCCTAAAAACAGGACGTGTTCCGATTTCGACAATGGTCAATTAAAATTTCAGATTCCATGGGAAGATGCGAACTTCACTGATAATGGTCCAACATTTATGGTTTTGAATTCTTTTCTTGCATGCTTCACGTCATTAAGAAAGCCTATTCTCGATGTTTATTGGGAGTATCTTAGGACCCTGAATCTTGAAGAAGTTACCGAGAAAAAAACTATTACTAGATAATGAGTATACAGAAAGAGGATAGCGTTGTGAAACAAGTATTTCTCTACTTACCATAAGGGAGAATGTATTAATCTCAAATTTTTATACAGCCTTAGGCTTCTTTGAGGACGGTTCTTCACTAACATCTTCAAATTCAATATCATCAAGGTCTTCTTCTTCTTCATCTTGAGCAGCGCTTTCATTCTTAGTTCCTTTGCTTTCACTACCGGCGGCACCATCAGCTGAAGCAGCTAAAGCCTTTTCTTTTGTTTCCAAAAGCGTTTTCAGTTTTTCAAATTCTTCTGTGTCGTCAATCTTGATCAATGCTTCCCCAATGTCTATCATTTTAGAAACCAAAGCACTCCATTGATCTTGTGTCAAAGAAATACCCTTACTCCCTGGTAGCCATGGACCTTCTTTTTCTTTCTGGTAATACTCTCTAATATCCACTAATTTTAAATTTTTAAATTTTCTTACAGTTACTTTCTTCTTCTCTGTACCTAAATCAAATTGAATTTGTGGTTCTTGTGAGGAATTGTCATTAGTTCCATTATTTCCACTCGACTTTGTCGATGAATCATATTTCCTCTTAAAAGTTCTCTTTGGTGGCATGTTGGTATAATATTGAGCTGTCGATATACAATATACTGCAGTATCACTGACTAATAAACGTGTATTGAGTATTGAATGGAATTTTGCCTCATCCATATTTTGTTGATCTCTTGTTGGTGTAGCCGCGTAAATAGATTGGTTACCATTTGAGTATCCGCTTGCCACTGAAATAAATATAATGGGATCCTTCAATTTTCAATCTATCCGACATATGTCTTTAGGATTGAAGAAAGTTGCTGATGATCTTAATGGTATTTCACCTTTGATTCTAGGTGGTGCAGTTTTCAACACACAATATAACGATGATCCTAAATCAATGCCTATATACTCTTTATTAGAAACGAGTTTCAAAAAAGGGATAAATGCAATTGACACATCTCCATACTATGGTCCATCTGAAGAATTAATAGGTAAGGCACTCAAAGAATTGCATGATTCTGGTAAAATAGAGAGAGATAATTACTACATTTGCACTAAAGTGGGAAGAATTCAACTTGATGATTTCGATTATTCACCTGAATGGGTTGAGAAATCTGTATTAAGATCTTTAGATAGATTTAATACTAATTACCTTGATGTTGTTTTTTTGCATGATATTGAATTCCCGAGCTATGAAGAGACATTAGCAGCTTTAAAGATGTTAATGTCTTTAAAAGCACGCAAACTAATAAAATGGGTGGGCATTTCTGGTTACCCTGTTGATTATCTTTACCATGTTGCTAAAAATGTAACTAAAATTGATTCAATTGGACCATTGGATATAGTGATGAGTTATTCAAATATGTGTTTACAGAATGTTACGTTGAAAACCTACTATGATGATTTTCTACAGAATACAGGTGTAAAATTGGTAAATAATGCATCAATTTTATCAATGTCCTTGTTGAGATATCAAGAGACAAAAAGTTTCCATCCAGCATCACAAGCATTGAAGGATAAATGTTTTGAATTAGCAGTTATGTTGAAAGAGAAACATGGTATTGATTTGGCTGATTTAGCAACTAGATTTAGTATTAGAGAATGGTTGAATAAGAAAGGTAGAACTGTTATTGGCGTATCTAATGTTGATGAACTTAATATTGCTTGGAGTCAGTATCAAAATGTTCTCTCTGGAACTATGGACGATTCTGACGCTAAACTCGTTAAGTTAAGTCAAGAGTTTTTAGGTGAGCATTTCAATGAGGTTTGGCCTAGTGGTAGTAAACATGAAATTTGAACGGAAAATCTGTATCATTGAACCATTTTTTTTTTTACTTTGTCATATATAGAAATTGTTTACAAGTACGTAATTTGATTAAAAAAGAAAGTTATTCGAAACTATAGTTTGGAAGCAATATTATCATTGATTAAATTGATTGCGGCAAAATCAATTACCTTTATGTTCCTTTCAACAACCCAAGTCTGGAACTTTACAATTGAGCCGGACTTCCATGCCAAGACTTTCAAAGTTTCACCTGGATAAACATGACTTGTAAATCTACATTTGATTTCGTCAAACATACCATAATGATCAAGTAACGCCTTTGCGGATATACCAAAAAAGCATAAGCCATGTAGAATTGGTTTATCAAAGTTACCACCTTTAGCAAAATTAGGATCAATATGTAGTGGATTGAAATCGCCGTTAAGTCTATAGAGGGACGCCAAGTCCTCATTTGTCTTATATTTGAACTCAAAATCCGGAGAGCCAGAAGCAGAAAAATCTTTCAAATAGAAGTTACTGATTCCTTCTTTATTTTGAGCAAAAGATTCGTTTTTATTAGATTTGGTTTGACAATCTCTAATAAAATAGGAGCCAACATTAGTGAAAATTAGCTCTCCATTTTCATCAAAAGTTTGGTAACCGCTTCTAACCAAGACATTTTTCTTACCTTTATTTATTGCTTCAAGTGGGAAGGATTTGGTTTTCAATTCACCAGATGTTGGGATTGGTAATTTGTTGACCTTGAGATAGTGCTCACCGTGAAGTAATTTCATTGGATTATAATTTTGAAGAAGATTATCAAAATTCAAACCTCCATCTTCTTGATTCATGAAAGGAATAACACCAAAGGAAGGAATTACTTGGAAGTTTGGATCTGATTCATAAACATATTTAAGCTCTCTGCTGTTAGCTCCCACAGTGATATTGTAGAGAATAACTTGATGGTGATCAAATTTATAAGACCCATCAACAGAATCGCTATCATCATCATCACCACCACCATCTTCCTCTTCATCCTCATCCTCCTCATCATCATCACCACCTCCTCCTACAGATTCAAGAATTGCAATTGATGATTCTTCTGCTGATTTGAGTGTTATTGGATTACTGAAATCCACCACATCTTTCCAATTATCTTTCACGAATTCAGGAGTAATATGCTCATCATGAGAAACAGCACCTTTTGCTCTTTGCCATCTAGTATTACCAATCCAACCAGCTCCAACTTCATATAATTCACCACTGATTTTACCAATCTCTTCACTACAAAGTAGAACAACCATTGGAGATACTTGAGAAGTAGAAAATTTATTTAGTTCTGATTCTTTGAAAATCGTTTTAGTCATTGCAGTTTCAGCATGAGGTGCGATTGCATTACATCTAATTCCAGCCTTTCTACCCTCAATAGCCAAAGTTTTCGTAAATGCTAAAATACCGGCTTTCGCAGATGCATAATTTGCTTGACCAAAATTTCCATAAATACCAGAAGTGGAAGTAGTATTAACAATCCATCCCGACTTTTTCTCCAAGAAAATTGGCCATACAAGCTTACATAATTTGTATGTAGCCAAAACATGAATTTTCATAACTTGGTCCCATTCCATTTGGGTCATTTTGATAAATGAGCGATCTCTCAAAATACCTGCATTGTTGATCAAGATATCAACTGTACCGAAAGCATCTAAAGCTGTTTTGACAATTTCTTCAGCTTGAGAATAAACATCATGCTTGGAACCTACTGATTGGCCACCCATTCTTTTTATTTCTTCCACAACTGGAGAAGGATCATTAAAATCGTTAACGACAACTTTAGCACCATATTTAGCAAACCAAAGTGCATGTGATTTACCTAGACCACTTCCTGCACCAGTAATGACAACAACTTTATCTTTAAGAGATTTGATTTTAGTATTACCTCGATCATTTTTACCTAATTTTGAAGTTATTTCCCAAACTTTGTTATAATCTTTCAACATTGTTGGATATTCAAATTCTTTGAAATTAGAAATTTGGTCGAATTTAGTGAGAATAGCCTCTGGAGTGAATGTATCACTAGATGGATTCAAATATAATCCACCACTACGCTGCCATTTTATTTGAGCGAAAAGACCTGCAGCAACTTCATAGATTGCACCTGTGGAAGGACATTGATCAGATGTAAGGTACAAAACCAAAGGAGCTATTTTATCTGGGGAAAGTTTCTCCAAAACATCAGGTGGTAAAACTGTTTCGGTCATTCTTGATTTGGCGAGAAGAGATATTATGTTAGTCTTGATATTGTATTTGTAACCTTCCTTTGCGAGTGTTTCACCAAAACCAACTAGTGCGAGTTTAGCACATGAATAATTTGCTTGACCAAAGTTACCATATAAACCAGCTGGAGAAGCTGTCATAATGATTCTACCATAATTTTTCTTTTTGAAAATTTCCCAACATAATTTTGTCAACTTGAAAGCACCGTTTAGGTGGACATCTAAAACGTCTTGGAATTGCCTTTCAGTCATGTTCTTAAAACTGGAATCTTTCAAAATCCCGGCATTATTGATAAGAATATCTACTGTGCCAAATGCATCGAGCGCAGTTTTCAAGATCCCTTCAGGGTTAGTAACCAAATTATCGTAGTTTGCAACAGCGACACCACCCTTGTTTCTAATCTCCTCAACTACAGTATCTGCAGCTTTTGTAGAGCCGCCAGCACCACATAGAGTACCCCCTAAGTCATTAACGACCACTTTGGCACCTCTCTCGGCAAACTGCACGGCATAAACTTTGCCGAGTCCACCTCCGGACCCGGTAATAATAACCACTTTATCCTTTAATGATATTCCGTTTGTCATATCCAGTAACAATAATTACTTAACACGTTCACAATTGCCCACTGTACCGCATAGCAACTGCAGAACCGTCTCTTTGCCGGACAGCGGGTGCCCTTTAATACAACTCCGAACACGGGAGAACTGCGTGCGAACCCCGCCCGCCGAGCGTGTGCCCGGGCCCACCACCCGGTTTCCCCACAGCAGCCAGTTGTCCCGAGCACCGCTGTTCTCCCGGGAGGCTCAGCACGCATCGTCCACACGCCCACGTGACCGATCCGCGATCCGATCCGCGATCCGATCCGCGATCTGCAGTTTCCTCCTTCGGAACCAGCCGAGAGTCAGAGAGAGAGTCAAGAGAGAATGAATAATCGGGATCAGAATAGAGGAGAGAACAGGAACAGTTCACCTCGGTATATAGAACGCACATTTTGTGTTGCTCTAGAGTGCTACCAAAATGACGGTTCTCTCGACCAGTATCAACCCTGGTGACTACCATGATTGCAGATGCTTGGATCCGTGCCTTGTATCGAGCACGGTTCAGTACCAGATTCAACCGATTAAATATTTCACAATGACACATTTGCAGCAATATGCTAGTGATATAAACAAGATACCTGATGAAGTTCATTCGAATTCGATTTTGAGTTTCTGCATTTCCAACACTTCTTTCAGCAAATATGAAAACTTTTCAGTTTTAAATAATCATGTTGATATATTATGGGAAAACTGTAAGTTACAGAGATTAAATTTAGATTTCACTCAATGTAGAATTAACGATATCGAACTGGTTAAGAAGACTCTTTCACTTGTTTCTCATATCCAGAAAATGCATAACTATAATATTTTCTTTAGTATAAGCTTACCTATTAATAAAGAGTTGAAATTGATGGATGAATATATTGAATTATTGAGACAATTTAAGGCAGAACTTATCAATATAAGTATGGTGAATTTACTTATACCTAAAGAGATTAAGAGGAAAAATATGATGTGGCCTGAAATGGTTTATCAAATGCATTTAAACGTTAAAGAACAATTACTTGAAATGGATTCAGATGGTTTGATGTTTATAGGTGATATCAATAAGTATATTGGTATGATATTTGACTGTGATATTTCAATTAATTCGAATTCAATATTGAGCAGTACTGTACGAAATAATATTATTCATGGTGAAAAGAAGAATATGAATCAATATGATTTCCTTAATATTTGGAAATGGTGTAATTCAAATAAAATTGGTCATATTCAATTCAAATGGTATTTATCGAATTCCAAGAATTTGAATTTTGTAATGAGACAATATTCATCATTATTGAGAAACAATGAACGTTTAATGTTACCACAAGAACTGCTGGCCAGTACTGCACAAGAAATGAATGTGAATGTGAATGAGACTGAAAATGAGAATGAAAATATTGAATCATCAAACTATACCCTTATGAGATTACCAAGTTATCGAACCATTTGTTCATAATTTTGGAAATAATTTTGAGCAATTCTATTATATTTTGTTATTTGCTTTGAAGTAAATTTTTTAATTTTCCCATTGTTTATAATTTTTATAGTATCATGAATATTATTTGAAAATTCAGAAGCACACCATATATAACCATTACAAAATTGAGTTTTATCTAAAGTTGATAAACCTAATTCATAAACTGGTGGTATTATAAAAGCTTCAAAAGAGATTGGAGAATTATAAAAATTTTTCAAACTTTGTAAATCTTCAACTGAATTGGGGAATCCATTAAAATTACCATTACCATTTAAAATTAAATTTAAATCATGATTTAAAACATTTTCATCAGTTTTAGGACAATTTAAAATACCTGAATTAATCCAAATTAATTCATCATTTTCATCTAAAATATGAGCTGGATGTCCAGAACAAATTTTCAAAGGTTCATCATTATTTTGATTAATTAAATTACCTATAGTTGCACTCCAATAATTATTAAATTTAAAATCATTAAAACCAGAAATTAATAAACTTAACCAGAAAAACTCTTTATCACCCCAACTTGCAATAAGTGTTGATTGAATAAATGGTAATTGTAATGATAAAATCATACCTAACCAATATTTATCTCTATTAATAACAACAACACCAGATTCCATATAATGGAAATAACGCATTTTAAAATATTCTTTATCCTCCCAATATTTAGAATCAATGAAAGATCCATTAAACAGATAACTATCAAATTGATTTATTGAAGTATCTTTGAGAAATTGAATATAAGAATCACTCATACGCATTTCTGTAATTCTATCCTTGAAAAATAAATTACCAGATTGTTGATAATTTAAAGTTTTAAATAATGATTCAGGTGATGTAAATAGTACTATATCAGTATCTAATAAAATCATTTCTTTAAATAAATTGAAAGAATAAGCTAAAAGTTTATTAAAATATGATTTAAATTCATTTGAATATTCTTTAGTTAAACATGGGGAAACGTTGATGAAAATTAGATTTGGATTAATTTTAGATAATTTGAGTTTATTGACATTTGATAGATCATTACGATGAATAAATTGAATAGGTAATTTATTATTCAAAAAATTTAAGTGTTTAAGCAATAATATAGCTTCATCTATGAAATCATCAGAAATTGAAATAACTATACCTTTCTGATTGATTAAATTTCTTTTATAATTAACCCAAAATGGTATATCATTATTAAAAAATTTGAATAAATGAATTTTATTATTTCCAGAATCAGTTATCTCAGGTAATTCACGTGAAAGATAAGGATACATTCTTTGTTCAATATTCCAATTCGATTGTAATGATTTGAAAATTGAAGAAGTTTTATCGAAATTATCGATAAAGCAACGATTAAATATATTTAGATGAATTAAATCTTCACTTTTCTCAATATTCGAATGAGTGAACTCTTGACCGATTTTTTTACTCAATTTCCAATTGGGATTATTCTGTTTGAGTTTACTAAAATATAATAAACATTTCTCATCTATTGATTTTGAATGGAAATCAGGTATATCATTGAGTAACTGTGATTGAATTGATCTATATTTATCAACGAATTGAATGTCTTGAATAGCTGGTTTCTCTCGTGATGTAGAATAGAGAATTAGTATGAAAATAGCGGAAACAATAAAGAGTAACTTTAAAGTTGAATGTCGTATCATCTTGGGTCAATAAAGAGCAATCTAAGCAGGATTATTTGGTTTCATGGTTAAAAAGAAAAAATAAGTAAGGGTTGGAAGGAAGTGAAGATCTTTACATTGATCTGCGTCACGTGACGTAGTGTTTGAATTGAAAAAGTTTAAGAATACAAAATTAGACGGTAAGAAAATACAATTATGATGATGAAGATGATGATGAATCTAGGATGATGTGGAAGGATATGTGGCTATAAGATTACACATTTAGAGGAACGTTTTTGAGAAGAATTTTTATATTGTTTATTTTGCTGTTTACTCTGCTTTGAAGGCTTAATCGAATCAACTATACTCCTTCTCTTTGATTGATTGCCATTTTGCTGTTGCTGTAGTTGCTGCTGGTTGTGGTGCTGGTGGTTCTGCTGCTGTTGTAGTAGACTTTCTCTTTTATTTATAATTATATTGAAAACAGCATCGAAAACTTCGTTAACGTGATACATTTGTAAACTTGAACATTGAATATGGGCCAATGCACCTATACTTTCAGCTACATGCCTAGCTTGCATAGGGTCTACTCTCTGTTGACAATCACCTTTAAGAGCAACCATTATGATTGCAGCATCTGGGGCATAAGTTAACACTTCAGGGGCCCAAACGTCGGTTACATTGGGTAAAGATTCGGGAGCGTCAACAGAATAGGCAATGATAATAACATTTGCATCTTGATAAGACAACCTTCGCAGCCTTTCGTATTCTTCTTGACCGGCGGTATCCCAGAGATCAGCAGATAAGAGGAGATTGCTCTTGTTGGTGACGAAAGCTCTGTGATTCTCGAAAATAGTTGGCTCGTACGCTGACGGGAAAGAACCCCTCACGTAGGAGGAGAAAAGAGACGTTTTACCGCAACCGGAATCGCCGACAATGACGACTTTCACTGGATCGTTCTGGGAAACGAGACTTGTTGCAGGGACGTCGTCGAGAACACGAAAGGCATCTCCAGCGGCAGCGGAACGAGTGTAGTAGGGGGACGCCATTGAGATCTGAGAGGATGGCCCACTGGTGGTGTATATTAGACTAGATGCAATAGAGTGACACCCTGAGCGGAGGGGCAGCAGCAGGCGTGGTTCTGGTTGTGTATAGAAGATCGGATTTGATCGTGTGTGCCAGACAGAGAGCCAGGCACAAACACCAGGACCCCAAACGCGGTCTATTTTTGCAGCAGAGCAGTCGCCGCTGCCGCCCGCCGCGGTGCACGGGCGGGAGCACAGGTGCACTGCCGCCCGAAGCGGCAGCGGGCGCGCAGAAAAACAAACGCGCGCGCAGAAAAACAAAAAAAGACGCCGAAATGCGAAAATCGCGGAAAACAAGAACCGGACTCAGCACCCGTGCACCACTTCCCAGGGCCCAGACCGCGGGCGGCGGCCAAACACAAACCGGACGCGCTCGGTCACCGCGCTGCCGCTGCCGCTGCTGTTGCTGCGTGTGTGTGTGTGGTGAGCGCCACCCGCCTCTGCTCCTCTGTGTGCACTCACTGTGCACTGTGTGTAGTGTACACTCTGCTCTGTGTAGTGTGTAGTGTGTGCACTACTCTTTGTTTACGCTCACTTACGTGTCTGCTACCACGGCCTGCTCGCAATTGCTCACGCATCTCCGCTTCTCCTCCGTCCAGGCTTTTGGTATCCCCCCGCTTACGTCCAACAACAACAACCACTGTCCAAACCACTCCGCAATGGCTCCAAAGGAAAAGAAGGTAAGACAAAAGAAAGATCCTAACGCTCCAAAGAGAGCATTGTCCGCGTACATGTTCTTCGCTAACGACAAGAGAGACCAAGTCAGAGCTGACAATCCAGGCATCTCTTTCGGTCAAATCGGTAAGTTGCTAGGTGAGAAGTGGAAGTCAATGGACGCCGAACAGAGAGAAAAGTACGAGAAAATGGCTGAAGCTGATAAGGAAAGGTACGAGAAAGAAAAAGTCGACTACCTGCAAAAGAAGGAAGCAGAGTTCGCTGAAGCTGAGTAAGGAAGCAGACGAGTAAGTAGCACAGTGTGTGCTCTCCGCTCATATCTTCTCCTCTCCTCATCTCCTTCCCTATCCACATCATCAACTGTACCATTAATACAATGTATTATTTCTCTTTTTAGCCATTAGTCCTTCTAACACTTTTTTTCTCTTACAACCTTTTTTCTCTTTTTTCTATACTTTTTACCCCTCTCGATTGCTACCACTTCAATCCTTTCCTTATTTATACTCTCATTTCAATATCAACTAATGGCTACTATAATTGTACACTATTACTATTAATCTTATCATTATATATATCTTCTCTATATTTTTCTAACTAAACAACTTGGTGGCAACATAGATTCTTATAATCATCACTTCTTATGAACTAAAACTGCAACACTCTCCACATGGTGTGTTTGTGGGAAAAAATCAAACCCTCTAATACTTTCAATCTCATATTTAAAACCGTTCTTCGTCTCTTTCAAGAAATATTTAACATCTCTAGCCTGTGAATGAACATTACATGAAACGTATACTATTCTATTAGGTTCAAATTCACTCAATTGATTCAAGAAAATTTCATCACATCCTTTACGTGGTGGATCTAATATAACCCCTGTTTTCTCCCTAGGGAAATCAATATGCTCAAATAATTTCTCTGCTTTACCCTGTATAAAATCACAATCTTCACTACTAATATTATTCAATTCTGCATTCCTTTTAGCAAACTCAATTGCCCTTTCACTAATTTCAACCCCTAAAACTTTCTTCAATTTACTACTTTCATCACTAGCAATTGAAACACTGAACAATCCAGATCCACAATATGCATCAACTAAATATTCAAATCCTTCTTCTCCTTTATCCCCCAAATTCTCTTTCACATATTTGATAACTTTAGGTAAAATCGAATTGTTGTTTTGGAAAAATTCATTAGCAATAAAATCAAATCTTAACTTCTTACCTAACCCTGTATCAACTATATCACTGATAACTTTCTGATGATCTGTTACACACGTCTTGATAATTACTTCGTTATCTTTTTCTTCTACTACTTCCAATTTAGTAACCTCACCATTCAAATCAGTTGAACCGAATATTCTATCCTCATACCCTTCACTACCTTTAACTATATTATGTTCCCTTAACAAAACTGTAACACCTTTCTTACTTCTATTACCTTCTCTCCATTCTTTAGCCAATCTCTTTCTTTCATTAACTAATCCAAGTCTAACAATATCTGTCCCAATTATACAATCCTCAATATCTAAAACATCTCCAAAATATGGTCTAATCGATCTTTCCCTCATTCCAATTTTCGCTTCATCTGGGTGAGCAACAGGTAATTCACGATTATCCCATGATTCATCTAAACTACTCCTAATTCTACTTTTATCAATATTGATCCATGATCCTTTACCTTTCCATCCGAATCCTAATCTAGGTACATCTAATCCTTCATTACCACTACGTGGTACATCATAATGTGGTGTTAATTTAGTACGATACCCAAATTCTAATGGACTTGCAACTGTATCCTTAACTTTATCAGTCCAATCTATTTCTTTACCACAGAAATGTTTAAACGCATTCTCAACAACTTCCCTTTTAATCTTTAATTGATGTTCATATGAAATCGATTGATATTGACATCCACTACAAATACCAAAATATGCGCATGCATTATCTTTTGGTTTAACAGGTTGTTCTGCTAATTCGTTGATATTTTGCTCATCATTATCATTATCCTCGTTTTCTCTCCTTAATGGTGATAATCTAGTAAATGACATAATCTCAGATTCAACAAAATGTGTATTAGTATGATAAATCTTAATATTCACAAAATCTCCAGGGAATGCAAATGGAACTGTCGCAATTTGAACTTTCGGCATATTCTCTTTCAAAACTTTCCTCCTATAAGGCTCACTACTTTTACGTCTCCTCTTAATTTCACCTTGTTCGATTTCACCATTATCATTGATATCATCATCATCATCATTATCTTTCATCATCTCTTTCTTCTCCCTCTCATGAGCTTCAGACTGACATTTCAAAACATTCTCATAACTTGGAGGTCTGATTACAGCTAATCCATCACCTTTCGATGACATACATAAAACTTCAACATTCCTCAATTCTCTCCAATTAAATGCATCTTTAACTCCAACATCATTTATAATATCCCTAACAGGATTAATTACATCTTTAATAGTTAATTTTTCAGTAGATTTAGGATCTAAACCTAAAATTTTACAAATTTTTGAATGATGTGTATTTAAAAGTTGTGGTATCTCAAATGATGTTAAAACTCCAAGTGGTGACGTTGGATCATAATCACTTCTAGGTGGTTTACGATGTGATGCTCTCTTTCTTTTAACATTGTTACTTTTAGGGTTCATTATTGAACGACGAAGTTCATTTGGTTTCTCAGTTGCATTTAATGGTACTTCAATCTGTTTAGGTGGATTCTTGATCGAAATTTGCGAATTGTTTAATATCGACATAATGTTGATTGATTTCTCGAAATTCTTTAAACTTTGTGGTTGTTTGAAAATGGGTAATTTTATCAATTTCCCTAAATAATTCATAAACTTCAATCAATCAACAATAACTATGTTAAACCTTATTCTTCCGTAGACTAACTTCCAATAAAAAAATATTTTCAGAGGAAAAAAAATCTACCCTCACTCACCAATAAAATTCCAACAATTTCAAACAATTACTGCTACTACTACTACTTTATTTCCAAATTTAATAGTATTTACATATACATGTTATAAAGAGAATTCAGCTCAACTTCAATTCATTTGATTCCAGTATGCATTATCATTATCATTACCGTTACCACTATTCTGATATTGATTAGCTGATTGATATGCACTATAATCCATATTCATACCATTTCCACTAGCATTTTGTTGACCTGGTGTAACAAATCCACCATATTGCGTATAAGCATTTGCAGTTGCATTCGTTGAACCAATTGGTGCTCCATTATTAGGATTGTTTGAATTTGGGTTTACATTTGGTGAAATTCCTCCAACTCCGTATTGATTCATAACACCTGTTACACCACTAAAATTACCACCACCATATCCACCATATTGTGAATTATATTGTGGATAATGACTATAGTGTCCACCGTATGAATTATATGGTACTGATTGATTTGCAACATTCGTTGCATTTGGTTGAACTGATGCTTGTGAATTAGTTTGTGCTGCTGATGATTCAGAAACTGAAACTGAATCATTTTCATTCACATTGGTAGTACCGTTATTGTTTGAAGTATTTGAAGCTGATGTTGCTGCTGCTGCTGCTGCTGCTGCTGCCGCTGCCGCTGCTGATGTGGTTGGATTGTTTTGTGGGAAATTGCCATATTGACTATACATTTGGTTGTTTTGGAATGATTTATTTGCAACAAATTGTTGACCTGGTTGTTGTTGTTGTTGTTGTTGAGCACTTACAGCTGGTGTTGAACCTGGAGTTTGTGGTTGAACTGGTTGACCAGGTTGACCAGGCTGAGCTGGTTGACCAGGTTGGATAGGTTGTGTTGGAATTTGTTGTTGTGGGTAACCCATATAACCTTGTTGTGGATAATAGTAATAGAATGGGAAAAAATTTGGTGCTCCAAAACTTGCAGCTGGATTTGCTGCTGCCATACTTGCTAAAATATTTGCATTTGCTGGTGATGCAACACCATTAATATCAGTACCACTATTTGCTCCAACTGCTGCTGCTGCTTGATTCATCATTGCATAATTCATTGGATCCATATATTGATTTTGATTAAACATCATATATTGTTCATACTGTTGGTTGTTTCTTAAATAATTGTTGATATCTAAACCATTATTAGAATTTCCATAAGAATTGGTGTTGTTATTAGTGTTTGTATTTGTATTAGTATTGGTGTTATCATAATAGTTATTTTGCTTATTTTGAGTAGAATTGTTATTATTGTGATGGTAATGACGTTGTTGCTTTGGTTCTCTATCTTCTCTTTGCTTGATTGTAACATTACTTAAATTATTTGCAGTTTCATTAACAGCTTGTTCGATTTGTCTCTTTTCTATAGATTTCTCAACTTGTTGAACAGTTTCAGGTTGCTGTTGTTGTGGTTGTTGTGGTTGTTGTGGTTGTTGTTGTGGTTGTTGTGGTTGTTGCTGTGGTTGTTGTGATTCTTCTTCAACAGGTTGTGTTTCAGTTTGTTGCTCAGCTGGTACTTCTGTTTCAGTTACATCTTCTGTAGGTTCTTCAATAACTTCAACAGTTTCTTCAATAACTTCAACTACAACATCTTCAACTGGCTGTGGTTCATCATCTTGATCATTGACAGTATTATCATTATTTCCTTCTTCAAATTCATCTTGTTGTTGAGTTTTCTCTTCTTCAACTTTCTTTACAGGTTTAGAAGGTTTAACAGGTTTTAACATTGAAGCCCAAGTTGATTTTTGTGTAGGTTTAATATTATCTTCCTTATTATCATCAACATGTTCATCACTATGTTCTACTGATTTTTCATAAGCTTCATAAGATGAGTTTTTGTCAACTTCATCGTTGGTGATATTTGAATCATAATCTTGATTATTATTATTATTATTATTATTGTTATGTGGATGATGATAATCATTTGAACGTTCTTTCCTTTCTGTCTTTAATGCACTTGCCCAAGATGATCCTTGTGATGGTAGACTCGATGTAGTTGTATGTTTACTGTGAGAAGGTATTTGATTTTGATGAAACTTTGGCTTTTGTCTGAAAGGTTTAGATTGTGAATTATTAATTTGATGATGTTTCTTTGGTTGATTATAAGATGCTTGATTTGAATTATAATTTGTAGAATCATCCCAATGACTGTGACGTGATGAAGAGAAATTATTTGATGATTGTGAAGAAGAATTTGTAATTGTTGTAAAAGTTTCATCATTTTGTTGATCTTGTAATTTTTGTTTCTTTTCTTCTTTCTTATTACTAACTTGATCCCATTTTTGAATCTTTCCAGTGAAAATTCCTTCTACAATATCTTGTACTTCAACATTAATAATTTCATCTTTAATTGTAATAAAATCTTGATAAGTCCAATCAGGGAAAATATCAGTTAATGTATTGATTTTTTGCTTTAAATCATTATTGGAAGTACTATTATTACTTCCCGTACTATTATTTAATGATGAATTATTAGTAGTAGTTGATGAATTATTTGAACTTGCCTTTTTAGAACTATTTCTTGGCTTCGAAGTAGAATTCTTCTTTGATTGATGATCTACTTGTTCAGACATTCTATTATATGTGGAAATTTAATATTGATCTATTTGATAGAAGGAAAAAGTAATGGAGTTTAAAAAATGAAGTTTTCAGAAATCTAAATTGTTGTGTTGTTACTCTCTTTGTCTTTAATCTGTTGAAAGTCTAAAGCTAAGGGCAAATGATAATGAGGAAATAAATTATCAAAATAGATATATCTAGCAGATTTAAAGATGCGGAGCGTTGAGATTTAAGTTGAGAGTTATTGATAAAAGAGATGCAATTCTTCTTCTTCTTCCAACGACGAAAATGACAACGAGGGGAGAGCGAACGAGAATTCGATTAGTGTGAGTGAGAGCTTGCTCCAAATTTACATTACTGTAACGCGACTGCAAATATTCCACCACGTCGATCGACCTCAGAAGGATTTTACGCAGTTACGATAAAGTTAAAATTAAGAACGTCAATAGATAGATACAAACAAAAGTATTAGAATCAATTATTATAATTGACCTTTAGTGTGGAAGATTTCTAAAGCTTCAGTAACTCTCTTTGACATTGTCTTTTCACCTTCTCTAACCCAAACTCTTGGATCGAAATATTTTTTGTTTGGTTTGTCTTCACCTTCAGGGTTACCAACCATTGAAGAAATATAATCTTTCTTATTAAGAACGTAATCTCTAATACCGACTAAATAAGCGTATTGAGTATCAGTATCGATATTAACTTTAACGACACCATTTCTAATACCTTCATCGAATTCAGCTTGAGAAGAACCTGAACCACCATGGAAGACTAGGTATAAAGGATATTCCTTATCAGTATTTAATTGTTTCTTTGCATATCTTTGATGTTCACCTAAAAGTGAAGGCTTTAAAACAACATTACCTGGTTTATAAACACCATGAACATTACCGAAAGCTGCAGCAATTGAGAAATTTGGAGAAATTGGAGATAAAGCTTTATGAACAGCGAAAACAGTTTCTGAAGTTGTATAAAGTAAATCTTTATGAACATTTTCATTATTAACACCATCTTCTTCACCACCTGTAATACCAATTTCCATTTCTAACCATAAATTGATTTTAGTCATTCTTTGGAAATATTTAACACAAGTTGAAATATTTTCATCATCATTTTCTTCAGATAAATCTAACATATGAGAAGAGAATAAAGGTTCACCGTGTGCCTTGAAATATTCTTCATCAGCTTCTAACATACCATCGAACCATGGTAAAAGTTTCTTTGCACAATGATCAGAATGTAAAATAACTGGTATACCATAAACAGGAGCAATTGATCTGATATAATGAGCAGCTGCAATTGCACCAGCAATTGAAGCCTTCTGACCTTCATTTGATACACCTTTACCAGCAAAATAAGCGGCACCACCATTGGAAGTTTGCAAAATAATTGGAGATTTTGCATCTCTTGCAGCTTCTAAAGCTGCAACAACTGTTGATGAAGAAGTCACATTGATTGCTGGGATTGCGAAACCCTTTTGGTGAGCGTAATCGAAAAGCTTCTTGACATCATCACCAGTGATAACACCTGCTTGCTTAGAAAGGAAATCTAGAGTCATTGTGAGTTAATTCAGTTAATTGAGTTGATTGAGTTATTTGGAGTTGGGACAGATGAGTAGGTCAGCGGCTGCAGCCATTGGTGGCCAGACACAGACACAGCTCCCGGGAAGTGCCAGCCTTATATATCAGCGGCACCGGGCGCCAGCAGCTGATGGGCACGACGAAGGCCCGGGACACGAGACGGACGAGGCACGGGGCACGCTCCTCCCGGGTCAGGCGCCCGGGCGAGGGCGCGCCCGCGTCGATCGGCGGGAGGTGGCACAGGCGGGTGGTGGTGCGGTTTGGGTTGGCTTGGTTTGGTTTGTCAGGACAGACATTCACGTCTGGTGGAGTGCACAGCACCGGCGCCGCTGGCTGGCACGCTGGCTGGCGGTGCGTCTCGTCAACATGTCGAGTAACATTGTGGCCAAGTTTGACAACAACATCCAGCTCATACTGACCAAGTTCCACGAGTTGCTCGAGTTGAGCACGGTGCAGGACAAGCGCATTCAGGTGCAGGCAACAGAGAGTCTACAGATCCAGAGCAACTCGCTGACGATTGTCAGGCTCGTACAGGAACTGCTCACCCTTACGAGGACACTGAAGGAGAAATGGGTACTAGGACTCGTTCAGGATAGCGAGAGGGAGATGGCCGGCGCAGCACGCACAAACGGCAGTGCTGAAACTGACGAGGAACGCAACTACGAGCTGTACTTGAAGATCGACAAGCTGCTCAGCGATATCACTGGATGAGAAGGTGAGATCTCAGTTTGGTCTGGTCCTGAGGGTGAGTGAGTGGCTCAGCTTGTGTGGATTTTGAGGTCCATTTCCTACCCTGCCTAATTAGGAAGTCCTCCAACACAGCCCGATTATGGTCCACGACCAGAATGCAGTTGTCGTCGTCGAACCTCCTCAGATCTATGGCTGTCACGACAGAGAAACATACCGTACCTTCCCTTCGTAGAGACAGACACACATACACCTACCAGATATATAGATAGTGATACAAGCTCCTATATATATATTAACACTCCACCACCTCCAAATTACTAGTAGATCTTATCAAGCCACAAGGATTGATACCTCTACTACCCCCCTCTTGTAAACTTCGATTATATTCTTCACCCACTCTTATTACCCCTTTGGGAAGGATATTATTGCGAGTTTATAGCAGATTAGAAAGACGTTTCTTATTACATTTACTTTATCGATACTAGAATTACAATGTCCACAAGTTTACCACAAGGTGAAAACAAAGACAGGGACAACGCTGAGAATGCCGAATGGGAAAAGAAGAGAGGAGAGATCGCTCTGAGACAATACATAGAGGAGCTGCAGGAATACTGTGATAAGACTTTAAAGAAAGATTCAAAAGAAGCTGGAAAGAAGGTCAAGTATTCCAAGAAAAAAGGTCTGATCAAGTATCTTGAAAGCTTGAAAAGACATATGGAGTCAATCAACCTACCATATTTGGTTGACTATTTCCTGCCTTTCTACTTAGAGGCAAACAGAGACACAGTTACATATGACGGTATTAAACTCCCACCTGACTTTCAACTTGAAGGCATCTCAATTAATATGTTATACTTTGCTAAAAAGATGAGGATGAATCTAGAGAAAGTGGTTAGAGGATTTCTCTGTGAAACTGGTTGGAAACGATTCCTCTCAGAGTACGTAGGTGCAATGAAGAGTAAGGCAGCTGAAGAGTTCTTTGCTTCGATTTCGAACCGTCCTACATTGAGCGGAGTTAGTACACTTTGGAACGCAAGGGTCCCAGTATTGATTGCATATGCTAGGGAACTGTCGGTAAAAACTGATAGTGTACAGGTAAAAACTGATAGTGTTAGTGTACAGGCTCATCCTCAACTGACTAGAGCTTTGAGAATCTTTGACAAAAGTCTAATTCAATTAAGTAATGACAAGTTGGTTGACTTTTCCAGCTCTGAACTTGAAAGAGGTTGGTTAAAGTACAAGGTGGAGTATGAGAGACTCAACCCTTCTCACGATCTTATTATTACCCTGTGTTGGGCTGAAGAGATGTTTCGGTCAATTCCTAAGGATAATACTGAGATGGCTAGTACTTTCAAGTACAGAGTCACAAGACTCTTGAACGAAAAGCTCTCAGGTATGCGGAAGGAACCCTTTGAGGACTATGGTAGTGATATAGCACCTGCGTTCTTCGACTGGCATGCCCAAGGGGAAGTTCTTAACGCATCAGCTGATTACAAAAGAACAAAATCGTTGGATCCTCTGGTAACGGCTTTAGCTTTAGAGAGTACCAAAAGGCACTCTCGATCTTTTCAATCACCAATGAAGCATACTAAGAAGCAAAAGCTGAATAGTAGATTTGGTGGAAAAGATAATCGCTAACTCAACAACAACAAAAGGTTCAATAGATAAAAATTAAAGTCATTGGAACCTGGGAGACTCCCTGAAGGGTGGAAACCTACAAAGGTGGGAACTTCATACTCCTTTCTACGAAGGGGTAACGGAATTTCGTACCATCCGAAGAATAAGGATTTCGTTGAAGGATGGTGTTTAGGGTGAACATTTGTTCAGAAATGGTGTCATGACTTCTTATGTTACAAAGGTCTACCTAACAATTAGGTACCCATATGAATGACACAGAACTGTATAACTTTAACAATACTCCCTACTTCCAAATCACATTGGCACATCCCCTAGACATGGAAGAGTCCATGGATTTGACAAGCGCATGCTTGGCAATCTGTTCATGTTGGAGTCTGGTGCCACTATTTCTGCTGTCAATAATCCTGATATACTTCATGATTTTGAGCCAGCTCAAACGAAAATTAGCGGAGTAGGGGATTTGCAGGGGCAGAGGTTACATGCTTTTTGACAACCAGAAACTTGAAACAGTTTACCTACCTCAGAGCTCTTGCAACATCAGTATCCCACCACTGAACGTGGTGATATTCGTTTATCTATTATATATTCGATTATTCTGTTATATAATCTACGTCTCTCTACTTTAGTCAATGTGAAAAATACGAGCCTCCAAATTTCCTCAATACTATCTATACTACATACAACTTACACAACTTAATCGCGCTATCGATTCTGTAGTTAATGAAGCCAGTCATTTTGGATTGAAATAAAAAAGATATAAATAATTCATCATAACATATACTAAGAGAGAGAGGGAGGGAGACGTATGTAGGAACTTACTTACTTTGAAGTATCGACAACATATCTACCTAAAATCTTACCTTGTTCCATCAATTCGTAAACTTTTGGTAATTCAGATAAACCGACAACTTTAATTGGAGATTTGACTAAACCTCTAGTAAAGAAATCAATTGCTTCAGCAGAATCTTCTCTGTTACCAACATAAGAACCTCTAATTTGAATAGATTTAATAACATGTTCGAAAACAGGAGATTCACAAACTGCATCAGCAGGTAAACCAACTAAAATAACTTTACCTAAAGTTCTAACATATTCACAAGATTGAGAAATAGCTTTTGGAGAAACAGAGACATTAATAACACCATGTGGACCACCATTAGTAACTTTCTGAATATCTTGAGTTAAATTAGAAGATTGAGTAAAATCAACGTAAGCTTCAGCACCTAAAGATTTAACAAATTCACCCTTCTCTTTACCACCATCAATACCTAAAACTCTTAAACCCATTGCCTTTGCATATTGAACAGCAAGTGAACCTAAACCACCAGCTGCACCAGAGATAGCAACCCATTGACCTGGTTTTAATTCAGCAGTTTTCAAAGCTTTATAAACTGTGATACCTGCACATAAAATAGGTGCAACATTAGCTAAATCGGTACCTTGTGGGATTTTAGCAGCTTGAATTGCATCAGCAGTTGCATATTGTTGGAAAGAACCATCATGAGTATAACCTGATAAATCAGCGTGAGGACAATTTGGTTCTGCACCTTGTTGACAGAATTCACATGTCATACAAGAACCATTCAACCATTTAATACCAGCGTAATCACCAATCTCGAAATTGGTAACATTGGCACCTTTAGCGACAACAACACCGGCACCTTCGTGACCACCAACTAAAGGTAATTTAGTTGCAAGTGGCCAATCACCTTTCCAAGCGTGTAAATCGGTGTGACAAACACCGGAGTACTTGACATTGATCAAAATCTCGTTTGGTTTTGGCTCTGGGACAGGAATATCCTTGTACTGTAATTCACCACCATTTTCGTAGAAAATAACAGCCTTTTGGGTGGATGGTATAGTTGGAGAAGCAGTTGCTAAACCTCTGAAGGAAAGTTTGTATTGAGGTCTGATTGCTGAAGATCTGACAGCGCGTAAAGTTTGGGAGAGCATTGTTGTTTTAGTTGATATTGAGAGTGGATAGAGAGAGAGAGAGAGGAACAGAGGAGAAGGCGGACGAAAAGAGAGAGAAGTGAAATAGGAATACTATGGACATGGCAGCATAAAATGCAGCAAGACGGAAACGGAGTGCTTTTATAGACAGACGGATGCTGCGATGCAAGCGGTGCAAGCGGTGCAGTCGGCAGCAGCAGAAGCGCCAAGGTTTCCGTTTAGGCACACAATCTGTTTCTGTCTGCGTCTGCCTTTGTCTGTGTCTGGATCTGTGTGTGTGTGTCTTTGTCTCTGCGACAGTGGTTGGTGATAACGTCTCCCCCGTCGGCTGCGGGAACGCACCCCGTGTCTCGGTGTCCGAGCTCCCGCTCCGCTGCGCTGCGCTTCCCCAACGCTCCCGCTTCCCCACGCCGCCCACCCCTCCCCGCTTGCCCC